>OMLM01020435.1:7177-19344 GCA_900302695.1 Helostoma temminkii | reverse complement strand
GAAGCTCAAAGAGGAGAAACAGAGGAGTGAGGATCAGAGACAGAAGCTGCTAAAGGAGCTGGAGACCAAGAAACAAGAGGTTCATGTTTTACTGATGATGAGTTTAGTTTCTTCATCATTTGTTTGTCTTTAGTTCTAAATGTCAAATCACTGTTTTATTTTTTATCAAAACGTGTAACAAAATCTACATAAACAAACAAGGACAATATTTAACTAGCAAAAATGACTCCAAAGGTGATTTTAAATGGTTACAAACGTGTATTAGTTCAGCATCTCATTTTTCTTTACTTTTGTTCTCAAGCTGCATGAGCCTAAGTTTTGGTCCAAATCTGTACTGAAGAAGAATCAGGACTTAGAGAGACAGCTGTCTGAAGTAAGAGCTGAGAATGTATGTAGAATGAAAATCAAGATTCTGCGACTGAAGAGTCTGAATAAGATATTAATTATTTCTTTAACATGATAACTGGGAAAAGATAATTGATGTTGTTTTTTAAGATTATGCCTAAACCTAATGGAAGTTCAAATAATTCAATACAAATATTCACAAAAAACATAATTCAGATATGTTCAGATTTGTTTTCATTTTGTTACTTCTGCTGTAAAATGTGTTTGGCAGATGAAGAGCAAACAAAAGTCAACTGAGGAGAAAGAAAAACTGAAATCAACTGAAAATGAACTGAAGCTCAGGAATGAGAAGGTCAATCAGACTAAATGACACGAACACAAACACACACACACAAAACCTGCACAAATCAGATCATTAAGGAGGTTTGTATTAAATTACGACCTTAGAAAAGATCAGGTCTCTCATCTTATCTGTGTCTTCTCTCTGCTCTCAGGTGAATCAACTAATGATTCATGTTTTACTGATATGTTTCTTATTGTCACATAAATGGAAATAGAAACATTTTTATGAATAAATTATATATATTTTATAATTTTTATATAAAGAAAATATATTTTTTTGAACAAAGAGCCAGGATTTTAGCCTGTAGTTTTACCTTCAACTTGTGTGTGTGTGTCTGTGTGTATATATATGTGTGTGTGTGTGTGTGTGTGTGTTGTTGTTTACTTTTAAACTATAGAAAATCCAGTCCATCTCACCAAGCAGTCATCAGACAGGGTCTCACCCACAGGACAACAGCAGCTCGAACAGTCAGAGATTAAGCAAAACACAAATCATTGTGGAGTATGAGAAGTTGGGCAAATGTATCCGTCTCATAAACCAGTCCCATGAGGTAAAGTTGTTTATGCGTGGATAAACAATATACTAATTATATATAATTAGTATATGGATGTGTGAATGTAAGTATATATTATGCAGGTTTATCCTGCAATATTCAAAATCAACCTTTCATACCAGAGTAACGACTTGGTATTAATAATCTGGTTTGTCTTGTTCAGACATAGAAGACAAACCTTTGTTTATATGAATGTTTTTAAACTCCTTAGTTATTACTATTAATTTTTAGTGTCTCTTTGTCTCTTTCTGTTTCTGCTCAATCTTCCTCCTGCAGGAACAAACACTGGGAGGCTGGAAGTTAAAACTACAGGTCAACAATGATAAAACCTTTATTTACACATTTGAATCTTCATTCAGTCTGAAGGCTAAAGACTCCATCAAAGTGAGTGTTTGTTGTTTTGATGATGATTATTGTTGTTGTTGTTATTAAAAGTTCTTTTAATTTTACAGATGTGTGCCTTATCTTACCATAACTATTCTCATGCCAATGACCTGTTGTGGAGGGACCTGCCATCTTGGAGACCTGTAGACAATCTGCTGTTCAGATTCACCAATGACAGAGAAGAAATCCCAGTCAATTCAGTTGAGGCTAAAACATAATTATAAACCGTGCTCTCATACACATTTTTAGATCATCAAAGCTTTTTATTCTCTTTAGAATCTGCATTTACACACTTTTGGGGTACATTTTTCTGGAAAATCACTTTGCTCCACTCCAAACTGCAGAATTACAATGTTACAATAACAGGATGATTTAGAGGTTTGTTATGCTTTTATTATGTGTATATTTGGGGTCATATGTTCTATTTTTGTTGGCAAAGATAAAATAAATTTAAAGCAACTGATATAATTATGTTAATAATGATATAAATATATATAATAGATTTACCTTTTTTTCAAATAAAGACATAACATGACTTTGTGTATTTCTCCAAAATTTTAAATAACACAAAATGTTACCAGTTAAACTGAGGCACAGTCTCCAGTTTAATATTTTGGTTACAGGAACATGAATTTCCTCGTCTTCTCCTTTGTGTTCGTTAAAAAAATATGTTATTAAAATGCATGAAATTGATGAATTAAATTCAACATATCAGTCTTAGCTTAAACTACGACATGCTGCCTATGACACCTCAAACTAACAGCGGGAATTATGTTTCTGGGCACTGAAAAACAGAAGTATGTGCAAAAAAGATAGAGAAAATCTCCATTAACACATATTCTAACCTCCCACAACACAATAAAACGAAAGGAACATGCACTTAGTAAAAAGGGAAAAGTGTGCCTAGTCCACGAGGTAAAACAAAGTGACTGTTCTGAATTTATTTTCTATTATTTTAATATTGCACAGAAAGTTTGTTTGGTCCTGATCCTGTGTTTAACTATGGCTCAGGTGTTGTAGTAACAGGTTTATTCAGTTTAATTAAAACAACTTTTAATATATTTGAAATTCTGTATAGGAACTTGTTTTTAAAAATGTGTTCTTTCAACACAACTGCAAATATTTTTAAATGCAACGTGCAAAAAGTAATTCTGAACTTCGTGATATTTTGCTTTTATTGTATTTGACATATTGCACTGTTTTTGTCTGAAACTCTATTAGCAGGTCTTCCATCAAAAAGAAGTTGTTAATCTCAGTGGGATCTGCCTGATTACATTTACTGACAAGTTACTAAAAATAACTTAGATTATTGTATTGTGTAACATGCTCAGTGGTCTAGAGGTGCTTGAAGGGATTATATTGTAAATTTAACCCCTTAAATTTTTAATGGTGCTCATCCAGCAAAGCAAGACAGCATCCTGTGTTATAAACAGTGACATGTAGACTACTGCTGCATATGTATTTCACATTAGTATTTACACATTGTTACTAAGTTGCTATTATAAAACTTAAATGACTGGTCTAAAAGCAGATGCTAATATTACTGGCAACCGACTACTGAGGCCTAAGTTATGAACATTAACACTGCTGTTACTTGAGCATTGTCAGAAAAATTATCAAAACATAATGAGGACAGAGTCTGATGTGATGAGATGGAGGGAGTGGTCAGAGTCACCCAGAACCACAGAGGAGCCACGCAGCTGCTTATGCCTCTCAGGCTAAGGTGTCATCAGGCTTATACATGCAGCATCAGTAATGTTCTGACCTTCCCGATTTCCCATTCTGGCAGTCAGGGTGGCTTTGGAGGTGTGTGTACTGACTGGTGACTGAACAAGAAGCTGAAGTTCTTGTAATACCAGCAAAAGTAAAATATGTGAAAGAACGGAGGACAGAGGGAACTGCAGGCTCAGTAAAAGAGGTTTCAAAAGTACCATAAGTAATGTTTAAAATACAAATGTAAATCTCTCATGAGATACAAACATATCAATAAACGCCAAGACTGAAAGGATAACCTGTTAAATAATACCAGATCTGTTGAAGGACAATAAGATATTCTCAGACAGCAAATACATCAGTAGTCAGTCTTTCTTATCCTGGATAGTTTAATCACTAGAAGCCAGTTTGTGTGCTTAAAGTTCTGCAGGGAGTTTGGGAAAGAAAGGTTTGTGCCATGTTATCCTGCTGCTTTCACCACATCCATCTCTGGTATGAATGTGTTATGAAAGCAGGGCAATAGACTGAAACATGTTCAGCTATCACTTGACTGAACATTGCTCGTCAGGAACATTGGCCGTTTGTCTGGCTTCTGGGTTTGTTTCTGGATTGTACAGCCCACTCCACATGCACAGTATTGTGTCTGTACCAACCTGTTACTGAGAAGCTCTGCAGAATTATAAAGCCAATATTTGTAACTTTGACTGTCCCAGTAGCAGCAGAACCACGGTGTTGCAAATGGTGACAACAATCTGCAGCAGGATGAGGAAAGTGTTGGACTTTGACTCATCAGAGAGGAGTTCTTCATGGGGTGACAAAAGTGTGATTTTCTGTGATATTATAAACTACACTAAGTATAAAACATGTTTATAGTTATTAAGTTAAAAAAACAAAACAAAAAAAAACAGGTACACATCCAACAATCCATAAATGGCTATAGATATCAAAACAATGCACAGTATGCTTTTACCTCTAAACACAGTTATGTCTCACCTCTCACAACCAACCAGCTTCCAGGTGATTTTCCAACATCAGAGATGCTGCACTTATAAAGTCCTTCATCAGACTTGGAGACATTGTTAATTCTCATCTCTTCTGCAGGACTGATCTGTATGGGGACGTCATCTTTGTAGAAAAGTGCTAAGTTGGTGGAATTTGTCTTTGTGATGCAGCTCAGAGTCACAGCTTCACCCTCAGACACAGGAAGAGCAGGACTCTCCAGGATCACTGAGCCATCTGAACAATATGTTGGAAAAAAGACATAAGGCATATGTTGTTTGTAATGTTTCAGACACACTGAAAACTGGAATCGTTAAGACAGGCGAGGAAATAAATGACCTCACCTTAATAATAGAACAGGTCTCTAATCTTCCATTAACCAGAGAGAAGAAATCCCTGTCAACTCAGTTCATGCTGACACAAGATAACTCTGGTGTTTTAGCTCACCATGGCTTTATATTCTCTTTAAATACAAAAGCTTCTGCATCAATCTACTTTTTTTTTTTTTATTTCACCAACAGCCACGACAGAATTACAGTGTTGTAATTATGTTAACTTGGAAACAATAAACATATAAAGTGTATCAGCAACAGAATGACTTTATAAATACCTATGTTTCTAATGATAACTGTCACAATATTTATTAAAACTGTGTATTGTTAATATTCTGGTGTCATTTATTTTATGTTTCACTGCAAAGAAAGTTTTAACCTTGCATGTGCAGATTTAGACAGTGAAGAGGATTGTCCGAGGACCACGCTGAGGAGGACAATGGAGGGATGTGATGTGGAGGCTGCCATATTGTTTTTGTTTCTGAAGGATTCACCTGCAACTGGACTTCTTAACTCTCAGATCAACTGGTTCATCTCTCTCATGATCCTCCCACTGAGACTCACTCATAAAAGAAAACTTTATGCAACTTACCTGAATTTTTAATTCAATTCTTACTTGCCATCAATTATTCTGTGCCTAGTGCTCTCTGCTGCCACATACCTGTCCAGAGAAGATCTCTCTGACATCCCTGCTGGCTCAATTACCAGCATTTCTCTGCCTAAGCAATCGTTTTAAAATGCTTTAAAATCTGCTTGTGTTGTTGCCATCTTTCTGGGTCCTAAAATTAAAATCATTTTGCAATGAAAAACTGTTAAAATAAGGTCCCAACAGTAATCATGCTAGTGTCTATTTTTTTACAAAACAAACAGAAATAATAACAAAGTTACAACAATAATAATGAATTCATTGTTTAAAAATTCTTATTCTTATTTTGTCAATCTCATTTTAAATCTGCAACATTTCACATATTTTAATTAAATGGGACCTGGTGTGTGTCTCAGCTGTTCTAGTCCAGTTCGTGTTTCTGGCAGAATCTACCTATTGTTTTGATTTGACTGTTTTTTGTTTTTCTGGACGGCCTACAACCACCAGGTGGCAGCAAGGGCCGAGTCCCGTTCTCCTTTCTAACAACAGTGGAGCTGTCACAGAGAAGCCAGACAGACTGGACACACAGACCCACTGCAGTGCTACCTAAGCTTTACAGCCATCATTAAATACATAAGTTACACACGTTCTCTAGACTTTCACACTTTACTTCATCAAACAGCAGGGACATATGTGTGCAGGAGAACTTGAGTTCTATGCTGATCGGCATCACACCAGAAATGAGTTTGTATGGGGGGCAGGGACGGCCTCCTAGTCAACAAGATTGATTGGGGGTACAAAATGTGTTGCAGTGAGAGGTTAATTAACATTAATGAATGTTAACACTGTGCAGGCATCTTCAGTCTGAAGAGGGACTGTTCAGGCACAGAAAGAGCAAAGACCTGCTCTGAGTAACTCTATTCCTTCATGTACGACTAGTATGAGATGCTTTGTGTATACAAAGTTATGCATTTTGAATGCATCAGGCTTTGTGATGTCTTAAAGAACATGTTTATGCCTAGTTCTGCACTTCTGCAGAGAATTGCATAAACACATTCTTTCACAGCAGTAACTTGAGTTCTGTGCAAAGGTGTGGAGGACTGACATATCTAAACATTATTAGATTCAACAGAAATATTATTAATGTCATTATTTATGTAACATTCAGTACTGTACTTTTTTAATTGTGTCAGTGTGCTCTCTTTGCTATTTGTGTTTCATGGGAGTGGTTCTGTACTTTCACTTTCTTTGATCAAAGAGCAGCCGTAATATGCAAAACAATTTCCAGCTGGGTTTTTTGAAGCTTAAATCTTGTGAGGTGCCCTCTGGGCAAGGTTAGATTCCAGTTGCAGGATAACCTTTGACATGCAGCTCACTCAGGTAATGTCTAGATATGTTCAGGGACCCAGTGCATGTCTGAAAGCAACTTCTGTCGATGCAGAGCTGCTGGATAAAGATACTGTCCCTTTTCAACTAACAGCTCATGGTAACTAACCGTGGTGCAGCATCAGTGGTATAACCACGACCTGGATAACTGAGAAACTCTTCTTCCTGCCACACTCATGGCAGCTTCAACATATTTATAGTCTGGTCTTTGAGTTATAGTCATTCATTTACACTTGATGATTAAATCACTTCTTTGATGTCACTCCTGTAAATAGTGTTTTCTATGTCTAAATATATCACTTTTAAACAATAGTATGTTGAATAAATGTATAAGGTAGGAAGCAAAACCAAAAAGTCAAAGTTCAGCTGTTCAGTGACTATATTTTATAATATTTCTGCCACACACACATTTTTTTTGTTATTTTTGCATAAAATCTGGAGTTTAACACAAATGAACAATGTTTATGTCTTAAGGAACTTAATGTACAACCTTTCAACTGGACGAGGAAGCAATAGCCTGAGTGGAAAAACATCAATAAATGGCTTGTCCTAAATATCAAAAGTTGTTATGTTATAGTTGAGTATTAAGGCAAAAACTCAGCTGTCACTGGGTGAAAAGTGGGACAAAACCATACAGACATATAGAAACCCTTATGTTAGTTATACATCATTTTAAGATCATCTTTTTTAACTGTGAAAGCAAATTGGTGAACTCAGAGGAAACCACATAATAATTCAAGAAAAGCCACTGCCACATGGTCTGCATTTAGACAAGAGTAGTGAACATATAACTTTATAGGACTTTTAAATAACATTACACCGAGTTTCTATTTGAAATATGTATCCATAATTTACCATCACTCTTATAACCTGGAAGGGAGAGTAGACAATGTCATCTGTTGTGATTAATTGTTCAGTACAGCACCTTTGAATTATGAGTTGTACTGAACTTTGAAGGATTTTTAAAAATTAAAAGGGTTTTAGATATTGGTTGGTGGTGTTTTTATGATCATTGCAAACAATCACAGACTTTCTAAGTCATTTGTTGAAAAATATAATGTTCAAACATCTTGACTGTGCTGGCAAATTATTAGAAAATGGATTCAATGCATCACCTTTCTGAAATATATTTTAATAATTTGCTGTATGTGACATGTTGTAGAGCTTGTGGTGTTTTACTTGTTACTAATACATTAACAGGTTGATGTGAAGCTGCATCTGCAGCTGAGAAACATCAGTAAGTAAGAGAGAAATAGAAGTGGAGTTTAGAGATCTAATTATAAAAACTGATACTGACAGACTACAGCTAAATATCTTCTTCCTTTTCTTCTTTTTTAAACGTTTTCTGTTTGTGGTTTCTGCTGTGGTTTGTCTTAAGACGGAGGCTCAAATTATCACCAGTGCCTGCAGTGGCTAAAAGAAAACATCAGTGTTGCTGACACATTTACCTCATAAACATTTATACCAGTAATGTTAACCATACGAAAGAACTCTCAAGAAAAAAAAAAGAAAAGATGAAATAAAATTAAAACCTTTCTGTCCCTTCAGTGTTTTGTGAAAACAATCATAAACATCACATCATTTGGATCATCTGTCTCAAGTCACTAAAAGATTGAAAGTTTTCACTCACCTGTTTAATTTACCTGAGTTTAATGTTCTTGTTAGTGTTTTGATGGATAAGCAACAATATTAACATCAATGGAAAAAAAGAGATTTCAGATGTATTTTGAAAACTGTCTTGAATAATTTTAATTGTTTGTACTATTTCTTTCACTTGGACAATGTACATTAAATACCTTTACACCTAAACTGCTTAAAATGTTGTTTGTATATGTGTTTCACACAAGGGTTTTACTGTTAGAAACTCAAAGCTGCCTTCTTGGCCTGGTCTCCCTTCATACAGAGGATGCCAACCTCAATGGGATCTGCTTGATTCAATTAATTGACAAGTGGGCGCAATTACAATATATTTTTATCTATTGTGTTGTGTCAAACATGCACAGCAACATTCACTCATTAACATTTTAGTCATTTGACAGATGTTTTTATCCGAAGCAACTTACAAGTGAGGGACACATAGGGTTTCTGTGTATTGTCCAAGGACACCTCAGCATGTTGCCAGAAGGAACTGAGAATTAAACCACGAATACTGGGGTTGGTAGACAACTGCTCTACCAACTGAGCTACATGCTGCCCTCACAGGAACCCACGCACAGGAACTCCCCACCCAGACCCCACATCACCATGCCACCCTCTGAACATCTCTGCTTTTTCTGAACTTTTAATTTAAAGAAATACTGTCACACACAAAATGTGTGAAGATCTTTTATTACAAATAAAAATAAAATGTTCCCACTGTAAAAGATTCAAGGTCAGAGCAGGTTGTGGGCTGAGTAAAATAGGTTTCATAAGTTCCTATAAGTAATATTTAAAATATAAATATAAATCTCTCATGAGATACAAAACTCCAAGTAAAATTGCCATTACTGATTACTCACTGAAACTGTAATCAAAAAAATAACAGAAATTCTAATGAAACTTTTCAATGTATTCATACATAGTAGAAGTAAAATGGTAAATGGTGGTTCCATTCAACAAACAGTCTTTCTCATCCTGGACAGTTTGGGCAAGGAAGATTTGTGCCACATTATCCTGCTGGCGCCAAATCACTTGACTGAACTTTGTTCGTCTGATGCATAAACTAAATAATCTGTTCTGTCTTCTGGGTTGTTTTCAAACTGCGCAGTCCATCGCACATTCACACTATTGTGTCGAGAAGCTCTAAAGGATTTTAAAGCCAATATTTTTAACTTTGACAGTCCCAGTAGCAGCAGAACCACAGTGATGAAAATGGTGACAGCAATCCGCAGAAGGATCAAGAAACTGAGGGAATTGGAGTCTTCAGGAAGAAGGTCATGTGTTGATATAGAAGAAAATGGCAGTTGTTGTAACATTACAAATTACACTATGTAAAACATGTCTGTATAGAGTTAAAAAAGCACATACATTTAAATATAAAATAATATTTAAATGGTTTTTAAAAAGTAAGTTTTTACTAATATTAGCTCAGACACAACAGTGTAGTTACGACTTCAGAAACTACAATTAATATTATTTACAAAAAACATGTAACACAGTTATGTCTCACCTCTCACAACCAACCAGCTTCCAGGTGATGTTCCAACATCAGAGATGTTGCACTTGTAAAGTCCTTCATCAGACTTGGAGACATTGTTAATTCTCATCTCTTCTGCAGGACTGATCTGTATGGGGACGTCATCTTTGTAGAAAACAGCTAAGTTGGTGGAATTTGTCTTTGTGATGCAGCGCAGAGTCACAGCTTCACCCTCAGACACAGGATGAGCAGGACTCTCCAGGATCACTGAGCCTCCTGAACAACATGTTGACATTCAGACAGGTGAGAAAAACACAGCATAGTGTGCCAAACAAATATATAGTAGACTGCACATGCAGTCGGATGGCATACACCAACTATAGTTAGTAGAAAGTTCAGGAGCAACTTTGATGGAGCATTTTCCACAGTGTTACTGCAAGCTTCCAGATGTTTTAACATTCTTTGTGCATTTTGCATTTCTGTTAAATGTACCAACATTAAATGAGAAAGATGCTAAACCTTCTAGCCTAAAATATTTTGTGCTCTTAAATGTACAATAAACATACCAGTAACAGTGATGTTGACAGTGTTGCTTCTCTCTCCTTTAGTCTCACACCAGTATTCTCCACTGTCTGCTTGATAGGCTTTATCAATAGTGCAGGTGGTCCCTGATGATGTACTCTTAATGTCACATAGTGGAGTAAATTCCTTATCATTTCTGATTCCTTTCAGTTCAGTGGATCGATCAGTGCTCTCACAGTAAAGAGAGACATTCTCATATTCAAAGTGCTGCTGTCTGTTTGGAGAGATGTGAAGAAGAAATGTATCTGAAACTGAAAGAAAAGACAAAAGAAAAATTCAAAAGCAACAAATGATGATGGTCTATGAATTAAACTGGTTGAGGTAAACTGGTGTTCTTAGAAGATACATTCTAGCGCTTAATAATGTTACATAGAAACTTAAATTATACCATAGACATGTTTGCTACATTTATGTATGTTTCCTACATTAATTTTTAGAGTGACAGAATTAAGTTAAAAAAGACCATTAAAAGGTAATTCTCTGTTTTACTGTTAGTTACTCACCACTTTTGGTTGTGTGACTGTTCTGCACTTGTCCCTGCAGAATAAATCCCACCGTGACTTGTTAAAGAAAGCAGCAAAGTTGTTTATCAGTGACAAATTCTTTAATCTGCAACAACATAAAAACTAAGTAGAAACCCTAAAACTCACCCAGTCTGAAACACAGAGCTGTAGCCTCCATGTTGTCTCTCTACTGGTTGTTTCAGCATCTCACTGAAACTGAAGTACGGTTACAGTCTGATGTACAGAATGTGTGTACTTCCTCTTCCTGATGCAGTAGCTGGAGTCAGAGTCACAGTAGAAACAATCATGAGTTAAAAACACCTACTATGTGAGACCATCACTGCACATCTATTATTTGTCCTTCTCTTTATAGTGGTTGTAGAAAAACTCCCTTGCCAATGTAATTCCAGTGTGATACATGGGCACCATTTAGAATCTGATGAGTTCTTGTACATTAACTTTTTTTTTTAAGAAAACTGTGTGACAGTGGCCCCGGAAACAAATAACAGTTTCTGTAAATTTCTATAACACACATATTACATATCAAAAAGTTAAATATTTTTGATAATAATAACTCATTGAAGTTATTGTGTAGTAGAGGTCTTTCTTTCTTTCTTGTAGATTTAGTGACGTCTAGTGGTAAGGTTGCTATCTCATTACCCCAAACCCTCTAGTTTCAGTATAAGCTAAAATAATTACACACTAATGAAAACATAATTATGACTCCTATATTTCATGTCTACAAATAACTCTAAACACTGCACCTTGAACATTGAACTGCTGGTGACGTATCTGTCTTGGGAGTTTTTATATTATTGTCATGACTCTTTATATTCCTCCATAAGCTGTGGCATATATATCATCAGTGATATCATCCACACAGTGCCCCAGTGCCTCCTGGGAACACTGAAGGCCTCACTCACTGCATCTCAGACTACATCTGCTTCTGTGAGGACAGTGTTGTACCATCTAAAAAAGTAATTTCAGTTACTTCCTCAACATTAAGCCTTTGATAACCAAGGACATTAAATATCTACTCACCAGGAAAAAGATGGTATTCATTGTAAGAGACAGGGAGGAACTCCAAACTGTACAGAAGGAAGGAAGCTGAGGGAGGCAAAACAACTGAACAGAGACAGGGTTGAGCATCGGATGAGTCAGAACGACATCAAAGAGGTGTGGGATGGGATGAAGACAGTGACAGGCCAAAATAATAACACACTGTTGTGAAAGGAGACTTAGACTTTGCTAATGAGCTAAACCTCTTCTTTAATAGATTTGACAACATGTTTGTTGGTTCTTCTGTGTCAGTGCACACGATCCCTT
>OMLM01020434.1:7703-51230 GCA_900302695.1 Helostoma temminkii | reverse complement strand
TTGTTATAGTAAATGGCAGCATTTATATAGCACTTTCATTCAATCACCCAACCACACACACACACACACACACGCACACACACACACACACACACACACACACACACGTTGCTGCTCACCAAGAGTAATTTGGGGTTCAGTGTCTCACATGTGGATACACACATATTCAGTAACAGAAAAATGTGTGTGTTGTTCTTCACATAAACTTTCAATTGACTGAATCTAATAAATATTTTCTCTGGTAAACTGTTGCTTTTTACGCTCAAAACTAAGCTGTCTATTCTATTCTATTCTATTCTATTCTATTCTATTCTATTATCCAGAATAAATAAATCTAAAAAAAACTGACCTCAGGTTTTGGAGTTGACAGGATAAATCCTGTGGTCGGCTGTGCAGCAGTAAGATGGAGAAACCAACTTAGTGTCATATTAATTTAGCCGTGTGTATAGGTGACGTCACAGTCTTTATAGTGATTTGGCTGACACCTCAATGCACTATTATGAGACAGGATAGTTTTAGTAACCAAGAGCAATATGAGCTGCTGTTGAATCCCTATTTTTAGACTTTGGCAGAATTAAACACTGTATAGGTGATCACTGAGAGCAGAACAGGCCACAATACAGGTTTAATCAGCTGAGGCTCAGCTGCTGCCACTAGCTGTGATACACAATTTGACGACCTAAAGAAGAAACATAATTAGATATTTAGCGTCATTTTTTAATATTGTTTAGAATCAGTATGGACCAAATCTTCATGGATGCATTGTGTTTCTCTTCTGACCATCCCATCTGTTTTTTTCACCTCTGGTGGCCTCGGATGTGTGTGTGTGTGTCTGCATGGCAGAGTCAGGTCTACAGTGTTAAGAGCTTAGTGCTGCTTTTCTAAAGGGTCTTTTCAGAGTGAGAGGGGCTTTTGACGCCCTGCGTGTCTAAGAAGACCTGGGCATGAAAGAGCAGCACTCAATTCTCACACATGCACCCCCCTCATCTTTCCCCTGCTCCCTGCTCTTTCTGTCGCACAGTGGACACACACAAACTCTCCCTCTCACCTACTGTTATACAGTTTCTGAAAATCTTTTGTACAAGAACCTCTGCTACAACATTCTTCCCAGGTCCGGCAAACCAGCAGTTCCCGTGGATCTATATTCGAGTGTGTGTGTGTGTGTGTGTGTGGCAGGGCATGGGTCGGAGTTGGCAGAACAGTAAACTAATCATCTTGTTCAAATCCTTTTCAGAGACCTTAATCCTATTAAGTATAAGAATGTGTGAATGGGCAAAGAAGGAGGTAGAAGGAATCAAAAAGGAAACATGAAGACAAAGTGAGGAAGAGATGGAAATAATGTGGATAAGGAATGAAGGATGGACTCTTCATAAGAGAAGGAACGAGTTTCAGTTTTAGCAGAGAGAAGTTAGGATGGAGTGGTCAGCGAGAAAGGCCAAGGCAAGGTGTGTGTGTGTGTGTGTGTGTGCGGATCCTTCCGCTAATTCAGAGACCAATGCCATGAAGTGGACCCCCAAAGATCACACTTCTGAGCAATTAGGAGGAGAAAGACTCCCAAAGAAAAGAGAGGAGTTGAGGGGGAGAAAGGACACACACTGGAGCACCGGTGGATGTGGAGGAATATGTGTGTGTGTGTTTATGTGAATGTGTATTGAATTGTATCCTGGAAATCTTGGGTTGAAATTTTTTTTCAATCAGAATAGGAATACCATGATAAGAAATGGTTCTCTTCCAAGAGACTGAGTTATTATGCAGAATCACACACACCCTCCTACACTCAGATACCCTCCTCTTTCTCCTTCAGTCGCTCTCTTCTAAACTAATATTGACTTTGCCTGTGAATGACAGATCTGCAGTCTTCCTCCCTCTCCCTCTCATCTCATCTCATTGTCTGTTCCCTTTATTCACCATCATGCCTCACACACATCCTTTAAATGCCAGGTAAGAGAGTTGCTATGGTTACCGGACCAGGGTGGACACCTAGGGGACATTTTGACTTGACAGAGAGGTTGTCCCCCGTGTGTGCGTGAGTGTGCCTGTCTGGCGACCACGATGCCAATCTCTCAGAAAAGGTGTGTGTGTGTTGTTGCCTCCATGAGGTTGTGGTGTTACTTTACAAAAGCTCCTGTGGTAACAGCTGTGTTGTTTGACTTGTGGCTTTCCCAAGGAGTTTTTATTTTGCAACATTTTCTCCTTTAATAAATAGCTCATAAATAGCTCCTTCTCTTTCCATTCTGCTACCAAGTATTTTGCAGCGAGCTCCTAACAAAGCAAACTGTAAACCGCTCACCAAACCTGTGACACAAGCGTCTTGTTGCTGAGGAAACAACATGTTTGACAGGCATTTCTTATCACATCTATCATGAAAAGTTAACCAGTAAAATAACAAAGCTGGAAAAATAAAGAACATGCAAGCTGGTGTGTGTGTGTGTGTGTGTAGAACCAGACTCATTATGTTGCTTTCCAGATCAGGAACAGATCAGTCAGCTCTTTGAGACCATGACATCATCCCAAAAGTTTACACGTGTAATTATAGACAAGTGAGGAATACATCTGTTGCACACAGACATGCAGGAGAAATAGACAGTGGCTTGCAGTAATACAGTAATTACATATCAGGAGAGCTGAGAAGCACTTAGTAATGGCGACATAGTTTCCTGCTAAACATCTGATGATGATATTTAGATCTGAAGCTGCCTCGACAGAAACCTCGGTCATACTGTGCACCTGTGCTCCTCTTTACACGTTGGGCAACACAACACAACATGTTCTCCATGTTTTCTGCAGTAATTTCAGGACACGCTACTGCAATGAGAAGAGAGTAAAGTCTAATCATGTTGTCCTAGGAACACACACACACACACTGTAAGTGATATTATCTTGATGCTACTTGTAACTCAGTGTGACATGTGCATGAGTTCAGTGGTAAGTGGATCATGTTGTTATTGTCTTGAGGCACAGGCAGACCCTCACAGTGAAATTGGCCAAATGAGCTGGTTTTGGTGATAATGGAGCGTAATAACAAAAACACATCAATAAATTAATAGGATTAACTGTGTCTATACCCAATGTTCTGTGCACAGTTAGGCCAATAAACTACATGACAACAACCAGGGGTGACTGGGGTCAAATGAAGTACAATAAAAATGTTCTATTCTTCTTCTTCTTGCAGTTATTGATTCTTTAAGCATTATTTGTTGGTAGATTTGAAGTTTAACCTCTTTCTTGTCCAAATGGTCTTTAGCGTAGCTACAGGGCAGAGTGCAGTAGACACAAGAAGTATGATGGATTTCTAAAGATTCACTTTGTTCTTTTTTTTTTTTTTGATATTGTGGACGTAGAGGAACTGAGGAAAATCAGTAATTTCTAGTGTCACATCTTAGACCTCTCCCATCCCTCAGTGATTTCCTTTCAGTCCATACTTCTTACATTTCAGTTTTTTCCCCTACTTGTCTTCTATTCCTTTCTCTCTCTCTCTCTCTCTCTCTCACTCTCTCTCGCTCACGCTCTCTCTCCCACATCCTCTTCACCCTCCACCACCCTCCTTTGCCTTGCTCAGTGTATAATGAGTCTAATCCATCAGCCAGACAGTATTAATCGTATTCCGATAGCAGTGTGTTCACTTGGTGCTCGCTGCTGTCTCCGTCTCTACGAGTCAATAACCCCAGCTCTAACACCTACACACTGCCTATGACAGATAGATTGTGTGTGTGTGAGCGTGTGCGCATGTGTGTTTCTACATGTGTGAATTTTGAAACCAGCTCAGCACTATGACCAAATTTACTGCAGACTTTGCCTGGAAGATTGTCCAAAACACACATAAGATGTAGACACACACACAGCTAAAATGACCACTCATGGACATGATGCCAGACCACTTGGGTACCACAAACTCTTAGTCAGTGACATCATATCCTTTTCCTGTTTGCCTCTTACATTGCCATACAATAATAAATAGAATAGATAAATAGAAAGTGACAGCACATGGACGTGTGTCTGGGCCTATTTGTGTGGGTTTGTGCATCTCTACATATGTGTGTGAGTGAGTGTGCCTCAGTCTGCATAGCTCTTGCCAGGTCAGAAAGTTTTTCACCCACGTCTTTGACCCGATCTGCCACAAACTCCATGACCCAATAAGCTGAGCAGCCTCCTCCCTTCTTGTCTGTCTCTTTTCCATTTACAAACCCCAACGTCTTGCAAAAAAAAAACCTCCCACAAGCGGATAATGTATCAATCTGGCGCCCAACAATCCTTTGTTATTTTCAGACGTGCTTTTCCATCTATTTTTCTTCCCCGCAATTTGCTTCATCCATCAATTGCTGCACTATTCTTCTGATCGCTCAATCATTGCATCACTCTTTTTTATCCATCAAACACTCATTCTGTATATTAATTTGTCATCCAGCAGGATGAACAGAAGAATTGGATTTAAAGTCAAACGTAAGTTTGTGAAGCGAGAAGAGAGGATGGGCCCCATCCTGTACCTGCATTATATTAGTCTGATACATGCTGTTAAATCCTGTTCATTAAGAGCTAACAGCCCATCTGCTGTTTCACGCAACTCAATCTGGTAAACAAACAACCAGAGACAACATCAAAATAAACAACTAAACAGCTCATAAACAATTTTTAAAGTCTATGAATTATAGAGGTCAGTTTTTCCCCTCTAAGATTAATTTCAGTATGATTGACGGTTGAGCTTTGCAAGAGACAGTTTGTGGTTGAGGAAAGAGTGTGTTTGTACATCAGGAATGAGGGGTTATGTAGCATATCAGTGGAAAGAGACTTAATGTGTGTGTGTTTGTGTGTGTGTGTGTGTGTGTGCGTGTGTGTGTGTGTGTGTGTGTGTGGACTCCAGTGGCATCATTATTCGCAGTTTACAAACCATGACAAGATGGGCAGACTCAATTGCACACACACTTTCCCTCTCTCTCACTTTCACACACAGTCACACATCCCACTCTGTGTACTGTGTGTGGTTTTATCTTTCCTTCCCTCTGTTTACCCAGCAGCTTGGAGTGACATGCTGGTGAGGCCTCGTCAGGCATGCACACACACACACACACACACACACACACACACACACACACACACACACACACACACACACACACACGTGCATGCATGAGAGACAGATCATCAGGTTCAGCTTTACTTTGTGTTCAGTGCTAATTAGGAAATGTTAGCATACTCGGTTTTCAAACTGTGATGCAAACCTCGTGCAGACTTAGAAATCATAGCCTTGCTTCAAAAGCATCACTTTTTGTGTGATATTCTGATTTTGTTTAGTGACGATGGCCAATTTGTCAAAATGTGCAGGAACAAGGACAGGCTTTTAAACTTCTGTGCTAAATTCACTTTTAAACACTGATAATGCCCAAACCTGAGCTCAAACATTTAAACAGCTTGTCCAAAACCTACATAGACACGACCAAGAAAAAACAGCAAAATTACTGTTTTAATAAATTATTATTGATCAACAAATTAATCTAATTTTATTTGAATAGAGCATTTATCGTCTGGGTTCATGCAGTCCAGACCTGGTTACAAGTGATAATGAGACAGAAGAAATGCAATAGAAATAATTTGAGTAAAAATGAAGTAAATCAAAAAATTACAAATTAAAATATGAATATGAATTCATTAATTAACGGAGAAGGGCAACACTAAGAAATCTTTTCTATTAGTTAATGACCTCAGTAATAAAACCTCTCTTACAGGTTTACCATCACAAACCTGGCAGGGTTGAGGTGCTTCTTCATTTGCCGTCAACTGACTAAATAATAAATCAACAGCTTGTACTTGCGTGAGATCTAATGAATACTAATAATAATCATTTTTGTTTTTGAGATGCCTTTATCTTTAGCTCTTTGCTGGGGAGTGGAGACAGGAAACAGTGACTGGCAACAATATGACAACTGTTTTACAAATTACAGTGTGATTACTGCACAGTGTCATCAGTCAGAAAAATCTGTCTCCAGTGCAAAATCCCTCTTTATCAATATGTAGCATTTTCAACCTCCGTCTGTTGTACAACGTTTGTAGTGTTTTCTTCCAGTTTCCTTTATTTATGTTCATGGTTCAATAAGAGTAGAGGCAGATCAGATTTCTCCCTTCAGGCACTATTAGAGTGTGTGTCACACTCTGTGTCTGTGTGTTGTGTGTATGTCAGGGACTGAAAGTGTTTCCTCCCCTGACACCTCTCACTTGTGAGAATGAACCACTTATCAATCGTCTACTTCGGGCTGTTTAGGGAAATGAGAGATTCATCAGTCAGCCGCTATGCGGTGGGGGGGTTAATGGGGCAGCAACAGTTTACAGTATCTGACCCAACACCTGCACAATGCTTTAGGACCAGAGAGAGCAGCAGGAGAGGAAGGAGGAGGTGAGGGGGCCAGAGGGGAGCACAAAAAGATGGAAGAACAACATTTGTGGCCATCAGAAAGAAATCCAAGCACTATTCAGATAAAAAAAAGAACAAATTGGCAGAAAGGCATAGTTTCTGCTTTTCTTTTATCTCTACTCCACCTCCTCCTCTCTGTCTTGCTCCAAATCTATTCAAGATGTGCCCCCCCAACACCTCAACTCCACCACCCCTCTGTTTGCCAGCTCCTGGCAATCACAGGCTAGCTGAAATATTCCTCTTCAAATAGTTTCTCTCCGTCAATGTTGTCTTTCTTTCTTCCACCACCATAGAGGCCTGGGTCACACACACTTGTCACTCTGGACCAGCTGTCCTACACCATCTGTCCACTGACCGCCCTGCACAGATACACACACACACACACACACACACACACACACTGCAACCCGGGCACTAAAATGTGGCAGTTACTGGCAAAGACACCATACCCTAGAACAATTTCTGTTTATTGGGCTGTGTCAAAATAAATACAATATTTGACAATGATACGAAAAAGACAAAGAGCAACAGGGGTGAGAGAGGGAATGAAAAAAAAGAGAGCAAACACTATCAAACAAAAGCCAAGATCCATTTCCACATCGCCAACAGTGAATATGTCCTGCATAATGCAGACTACTTGTACGCTTCTTTGATTGGTTGTTGGGGCTTCTTGTGTGTTTGTACTGCATTTTACCTAATACCACATGTGTGTGGAAAAACACTGTGTGTGTGTGTGTGTGTGTGTGTGTGTGTGTGTGTGTGCGCGCGCGTGTGTGTGTGTGTGTGTGTGCGTGTCCCGCATTCCTATGAGCAGTGGGTTGGAAATACGGGCCATGAAAGCAAACAGTGATGGCCATTAAGTCTCTTGGACACCAGCCAAAAAACATAGGCACACATATGTATGTATATATAAGCACACATAAAAGTAATAGACACAAAAACGAATCAGTATTAGTGACTGGACGTCAAATAGGTAATTAATTAATAATGCTAGCTTAGTTGCCACTGCTGTACATATTCCATGGCCCCTGCTCAGTTTCAGTTTACATGGAAAAACAGGCACCTTGTACTGTTTTGTATATTTTTGTGATATGGATTATTGTGTTATATTTCTTTTACTGGATCCAAATGGCAGTTTTTTTCTTTTTCTTTTCTCCTGTATAAATAAATAAAATCTGTCTGTGTTCGATCAAATACAACACCGTGGCCAACCTATGCTAATTTAGCAAAGCACATCAAATTTCCACTGGACATGTTCAGACACTCTTCAGGCTGCAGCTGAGTTCAGACCTGAGTGATGCCACTGTTCCATTTACTAACCACAGCACAACACAAGATGTTTGAAGCACGACTCACTGTGCTACAGTGTCTCTGCTGAGGTTTGTATCCACAGTATACAAACTGCGGGACTTCACATGGGATGCGCACCAACAGCGAGGACATAGGTGGCGCTGTGTGAGAAGCCACACCAGCACATCAGAGAGCTACCGCTGTTAGCTAAATTAGATTAGCAGTGTGTGTGTGTGTGTGTTTTTGTGGGTGCACTATGAGTGTCATATTAGTTGGTAATGCATTGAACAGCTGTGACACACAAATCCACCCACACAGACACCAACGCACTTGCATACACATAAACTGATTAACATTTCCGGAATACCAAACTCCAACCCTGACCTCTAAGAGACTGACTGACACGGTGACTGTTTTTAATGCATATGTATGTGTGTGAGCCTTTTCAATTGTGTGTGTGTGTGTGTGTGTGTGTGTGTGTGTACTGTATGTGTAGCATTTGATGTGTGTGTGTGTGTATGTGTAATGGAAGAAGTGGACTGATGTAATGAGGCTGTAATAAGGCTGAAGCTTAATCCCGGTGAAGACAGACATAGACCTCTTACCCCTGCACACACATGCACTCACACACACACTTTTTACACTTTTTCTTTTTCCTCATACTTGTTCATACCCTCAATCCTTCTTTCCTTTCCAACTTCCTTTGACTTCTCCTTTCTCCTTCCTTCCTCCTCTCATTCTGTTCACCTTTCCTTCATTGTTTCTTTCCACATCCTCTTTCCGCTCCAGTTTTTCTTCTTCTCACCGTTCCTCTTTTACTTTGTCGTCTTCCAACATTAATTTCTGCATCGCTTTTCCTTGCTTTATTATTTCTTTCTTCCGGCTCACCCTCTTGTCTTCCTCCTCCTCCTTCAGTCATTTCCCACCAAGTTTTCTTTTCTTAGCTGCTGTGCCTCTTTCCTCCCTCCTTACTATATATGTCTTATTGCATCTTTTTCTTTGCTTCCTTTTCCCACCTGTTTTCTATCTGGGCTAGCTTTCTATCTCATTTACACTATTTCTCCTTCCCTTGATACCTGTGCTGTTTCTCTCCTCTCTCCTATCACATCCTTTGTTAAATTGGTTTTCTTTCTCAGCTCCCTCTTTCTCTGTTTCCCAGTGAATACCAAAGAGGGCGTGCATGCTTCCTTTAAGTCCCACACATTAAGCAGTGCAACAAAATACCACCACACACACACACACACACACACACACACACACACACACACACACACACACACTAACACACATGTAGTTTAAGGAGACGAGCTACTGTGGGTTTTTCCAAATAGTCTCAGTCTAGTTCATGCTCCAGACACATATTTCCCACCACAATTTATTGTCCTGAGGTGGCCAGGGCAGAACATATATGCTTTCTCCTTCTCATACATTTAAACAGACAAATTGTTGTGATTTCCTGCCTGGTCCAGTTTTTTAACTTAGAGGTTATTTTCTGTCTGGGGTTTCACCAAAACATGGGATTACTTTCAGGTTTTCAGTCTAAGCTGTCTATCTAATAATGCCATGTTTTTTAAGGTTTGACTTTCAGAATTACTTTTAACAACAGACCAAATGATGCAAATGCTCTTGGTCTCAACTTGGTCTCATTTGCAGCTTTTATCTCTTCATCCTTTTGAAATACAACAAAACAACACTGAATGAACTGTCATCAGCTGAAGAGTTTGGTGATAGTTTAAGGTGAGTGTAAGTGTCCCGAGTTCAACGGGGTCACAAGAATCACAGCACTAGCCACTGCTGTTGTATTAAAAAATTGGCATAAGCAAACGTTCTACTATTTTATATTTATATTTGTTTGTTATATTTATGTTTCTTTTTCTGAATATGATACTAAATGTGAAGAAAACCACCAAATCACTGAAAACTTTTGACAAATCATCAAAGCGATGTGCTTTTGTGTTGTCGGTTACTTAGCAACCTTTTAACCACTTGAACACCAGTCACACCACGCATTCAATTTCCCATGTCTCCAAAGCAAAATCATGAGTTTTGTTTGAAACTAACATACACTTTTCCCATGAAAAACTCATTTGTTGCTCAGCAAGTGACGCGTTTATTTTTCTAACTTCAGTAACAGTGGTTTGCTTGGAATAAACAGAACATCCACTATGGCAAACAACAGACAAATGTGTGTGAACTCAAGGGTTGTCAAGTTCACAGCTTGGTAAAACTGGGCAATGAGAGCAGGGTAGAGTTCGTGGAACATTATTTACAGAATGGTTTGGTGACCCCTTTGATCCATCGCTCTGATTACATTAAAAAAAAACACAAAACGTCTCGATGCAGCTGTACTGACCCACAGAGGTTACAACTGCACCAACAAGGAATGCAGTGCACAGAGGACCCCATGCTGGTTAATTGACTGTTTGATTGACAGGTGATCTGCAGGGAGTGTAGGACCAAAAATAGCGCACAAATGACCGCTGGTATAAGACCTCACTAGAACACCACTTGATCGCAACAAAGGCCACAGTAGCAGACTGAAGAGGCTGGAGTTGTGACATTGTTTTGTTTTAGCGTGAGGGTCTTGGGATGCCCCAGTTGAGGCAATAGTGAGGTGCTAGAGCAAGTTGCCTGACTAGAAATAGAGCACTGACAGGCAGCACTTGAGACGGGCCTGGGAGCACAGAGATCCTACTGAGCTATTATCATCCACCTCACAGGTTAACAAGACACTGCACCAGCCTCTAACCTTTGTCTTTCACTTCTCACACACTTTGTCCTCTTTTGTCAGGTTTGCTTTCACACACGCCCATTTACATGCCACCCACCACCACCACCGCTATTCCCCTCCTGACCTTTTATCTGTCTTCTTTTCTCGTTTCTCCTTCCAATTTCTCATTTTACAGATAAAAGACAGAGCTGTGAATAAGAAAACAATTCACTAGTAGGAAATAAAGGAGCGGTTTCTCATCTCCAATAATGACTTTATTCCCACTACACGTTTCCTCTTATTGAATTAGGCTGTTCCTTTTTATTCTGCTCATCACCCATTTATGTCTCTGTCCCGCTCACATCTCTCTCTTTCTCCCTTCGTCCTTTCTTTGCATGTCTCTCACTCTCTCACATTCTTTCCCTCGTGTATACAACCATTCATAACTCTAGGTTATCATTTCAAAAGGCTTTCAATTCGAGCCCTCATACAAGACACAGTATAAAGAGGCTGCCCCAGGGCGAGTACAGACCAACGCACACGTATGCACAGGCTCACACACCAATGTGCACATGCTTGGATAGGCACACACACAAATAAACATGCACAAAACAAATGCACACAAGGGTCGACACAGGATAAAAACCGTAAACAAACTTAACAGAACACACACATACACATCAAACACCTTTTTTTCCAGATAAAAAGACACACACCCTGTTTTTGTCAGGTAAATATGCAGATGCTAAGTGGTATCTAAGAGACACCAGTAATTACACACACATACATAGTGATGGAGGGAATTCACTGATTGCTGACTTTATTATTCTGTGTTGCTTCCATAGAAATAACACTTTTTATAAGCCTAATGTCCTCGTTCTTCATCTCCCATCTTACCTCTCTCTTTTTCTTCTGTCTTTTTTTCTGTCCTCTTCATTTTCTTGTCTGTCTGTTGGTCACGCCTGGCCGCCGTTCTGTCATCAGTCCCTGTTGCTCTTTCTCTAAAAGCTCTTAGCTGCCCTCAGGGCTCACCTTATAATATTACAGTACACATCAAATCTCTCTCTCTCTGCCTTTCTGTCTCACATACACAGACATGCATGCACACACATACACTAATGGAAGAAAGAAGTACAATAGCGGCACTAAGTGAGCATAGAGCCACTGGACACAGAGAGAAGGAACGTCTTAAAGACCCTTTTGGGTCTCTCTCTGTCTGTCACTCACACAAATAGAAACCTTTGGCCAGATCAGTAAGCTCTATAATTCATGTGTGCATGTGGGAATGTATTTCAATGACCTTGAATTAATATTTGTCTTTTGGGAGCAATTAGAAAACAGTGGTTATTCAGAAAATGATTGAGGTTTTACAACGAGCCAGTCAGATCTGTCACACTTGGTTGTCTCTGTTTCTTGCTTTGTATTTTTATTTAATATTAATGGATCTCAGAGAGATTAATATCTGCTAGGCCAGCTAATAGGAATCCTAACAAAGCAGAAATTGTCACACTGACTGAATATTAATGCAAACAAACGCTGATAAAATGACTACACAAAAGCACAATCATTAAAATTAAAACATCTCCATCCAGGACCAGCCTTAATCAAACCAAAGAACAAACATTTTTTTACCCGCACTGCAGCATACCACATACTGTGCATGCATGAGAGGCTGTGCATCTGTGTGTGTCTGAACCGCATAATAGTTAAACTGTATCATATCTTAACCATGGGAAATACCCACTGCACATTTCAGTTACTTATGTGTGCGTGTTTTTTTATATATGTGTGTGTGTGTGTGTGTGTGTGTGTGCGCGTGTGTATGTGCATGCATAAGCGTGGCAGGGCGTTAGGAACTGCTCTATTGATGAGAGAATGAAGTCATTTTTCAATGTGAGGTTAAGCGCTGTATTATTGCCGCCTCATTTGGCTCCTGTGGGCCACCATAGCCCTCCTGTCTGGTTTCCATGGCACAGAGAGAGAACAGAGAGGGGAATGTCCCTGCTTACCAGACTGCAAGTTCATCCATCAGCTCACGCACAGAAACACACGCATGCACACACACATATACGTGCACGCTCACAGGGGGAAGGCAATAAGAGCTTATCCCACTCACAGTCAACTTTCCCACAAAGTTGCAACAAATCAAGAGTAGCAGCACTAAGTCTCCTAAAGCCAGCCAATATCATATTATACACTAGCTGTGCTTGGATATACAAAGCTGGGGTGCCACTGTAAAGCCAATTCAAGGAAAAGGGTAGAGTTTGTGCTACTGTTACACTTCAGGGCCTACAGGGGTTTAACTGTAAACATGAGGAAATCTTATAGAGTCCATAATGCTACGTAAGGTAAACAGATATTTCTTATGTTTTTCCTGCCTTGCCACATACAGGCATGTGTGTGTTTTATGTGATATATAAATATGTACCAGTTCATAAGCACTGTGGGGATTTTTTGTAGTAATAAGCCGACTCAGTGTGCACGTGCACCCTCGTGTATAGATGTTTGTGAGTTTGTTTGGACAGTGTGTTGGCTATTTGAACAAGGGCTGAACGTAAGCCAATCATGTCAGTGAGTATTGTCAGTTCACATAATAACCATATTCCTCTGGTGATATCATACAGGGAAGATGGAGAACAGCTTCACTATGAACATACACAGACGGATGAACTGTCCATGGTCATAAATATAAACTTTTTTGCCAACTGCCAATTTTCTTAACAAAGTTCTGTAAAAACATTTCACATCTTCAGCTGTCTTCTTTCCTTTAATCCCCCTGAGGTTGAGTCTGTCTCTTTCTCTTGGTTTACTGTAAACATCTCCATGTATCACTGTCATATCAGCACATTCATCTCCTATAGAGTGCCAGCATCCCTGCAGAGCACCATTCACCCTCATTCACACACTCACGCTGAGCACGGACCTCATGCTTAAACACACACATAAGCACACGCACATGTATGTGTACATGCCAACACACACACAAACAACTACAACCTATTATGCTTCAGCCTGTTTGACAGTTTTTTTTTTTGTTTGTTTTTGAGATCAATTTATCATACGACACAAAATAATATGAGAGCGTGCTCTGCATGCACACGTATATTCAAGCTGTTAAACACAGTATATCACAGTACGCTGTGCTTACTCACTAATGGCAAATGTAATATAACCCATTGTATCACAAAGCTGGATGACCTTGCTCGTTGAGAAGAATAGATGTAACTCATGGTATTAATCTATGAGATTTTATTCTAAAAACTGCAAAGTAGAAATTTTTGCAATTACTTAGTACATAATCCAGTGGTTATTAATTTAATTAATTTAATTTTATTAAAATAATGAACAGAGAACATGTCTGAGTCTTCTTTTATTCTCTTTAGAGATTGTAAAAGTTAATTATCAAAGATCTCACACATGAAGTTAAATGAGTCAATTTATCTAGAAGGTTTTGAAATGTTAACAACATATGACTCTCTGCGTTTAACCCATAAATCAGACAAACAGGAACACTGTAGACGTTTACTTGAACAGAACAAGTAATTCTTAAGTTGATTTATTATGTAGTGACTGTGATGTCACTCTCCATCTCGCGATCATTTCTCCTTTGTTGATTACCTAATACAAACTCAGATTCACCCACTCACATTAGGACCTCGAGCAGAAAACCTGTAGTGAACCTCAACTGTAAATTTTTCTATTAATTTTCTTCTGCTGTTTTTTAATTAATTTAGTTAATGTCACTGTTTCTTGCCTGCAGGTTTTTTTTCTTTGCTCTCAAGTCTTTCCTGATTAAAAGTAGGTTAAAAAAGGATCAATAACGCACACGTACACGTTCCCATACGAATGCTTACAAACTGGCGAAGGGGCCCTGTGAGGCAAAGGTAGAGATGCACCCATGTATCTATAAAAAGCTTGGTGTCACATAGTGAGATCTCCTGTCTCCTCTCCCAGACTCTCTGACGAGGTGTCAACCCTTCTCAGCTCCACCTGACACAGAAACCACATACCAAACATCCTCATTCCTGTTTGTGTGTATCTGTGGGACCGCATGTCGCCTGTGTTATCACCTTCCTATTTGTGGTTTCTCTGTTTGTCTATGATATTAAGACCTGACAGATAAACAAAATTACTGCACATAGTGGTGTTTCATGCTTTGAGGAACACAACCAGAGCAAATTCAGAGAAACTCTTTGCTCTGGTCTTCCTAGTCATACTGAGAGGCATTTGGTTCAAGTCTATTGCACTGACAATCAAAATGCCTGCTCTAATGGTGTCACCACACAGCAGCAGCCCGGCAACTGTATTACATCTATTCAAAGGACACATAACTTTATTAACTCACACACAGCATGACATGTCTCTGAAAGCAGCAAGCTGTGCAGGCTGCCCGCCGTCCCGATAACATAACTTTATTAGCCAGTCTATTGACACAGTTGCAGAACTGCCTCACAAGCTCAACAAGTTCATTAAGTTGTTCATGGCCGGATTTCAAAACAATACAACTTTATTGCTAGCAGGGCTGGCAGACATGAACACAGCAGAGGTCAATCTGCCTCAGCTGCCACAGCAAAGGCTTGTAATACAATATAGAGGTAAAAGACAGGCAGAAACAGTGACGGTGAGTGGAAATTAACAAACTGTGCACATGAAAATGTCATAAAAATACTAATAACACCATAGGAATATTTAATAAATCATGTATATCTACCTAAAGTTCATTGCTGCTGTTGCTGTTTTTTAAAAGGAGAATATTTGTTTAAAATAATTTTAATTTTGTTTCCTGTTGCAAGAAAATATTAAACAAGGTCTTCGTGGAAAGAATACTGTACAATGAACCAGAAAAAGAAAGTGAGGAGAAGAAAGGGAAATTAAAATGAAAAAAAGTGGGTAAATGTCTTTGTCTTCTGTAAATTGTGCTGAAATCTGAATTTCATCAAGACTTTTGTCTACATGATTTATGGTTTTATCAAGTTAACACATTTACATTCAGGCAAGTCCAGACAGACAACAAATACCAAACATTTTTGTTGCATGTCCCTTGTTGGTTGTTAGTCCATCCAACAAAAGTGCACTGAGCAGGTCTATACACATATGGACATGTCATATGTGTGTAGACATGCTTCTGTCACTTCACTGGACATTAAATGATTTACATTTATTACTTCCTTTAACGCTGCACATTCACTAGGCCTACTTGCCTAAACCATCCTAATCCTACTTATCCTAAAGACTCTGACCCTAAACTTCAACCATGTCCTCACTCTAACATGTCTTGATTTACATCATGGGGACGTCTTACTGTAAAAACCGATTGGTGGCCTCACAAGTTGACGAATACAAGTACACGCACATTTTGTTCGCAATAAAAACATCCTAATCCCAAACTGATGTAAACTTAATTCTACCAATAACCTTTAAACCAAATATTTTCCCTCAGACAGCCAATAAACCAGACCAAAATGTCCTCACAACGATGCTATTGAATTAAAATGTGTCCACACACACACACACAGTTGGATTCCTAGACTCACTACCATGTGGCATTTCCTTATTGAATGCTTTCCTCCGGAACACATTCATAATTTATGGAGAGATTGAATCTGTCTCCACAACACACCCGCCCTGAGCCCCGCTTCCTCCCATCATCTCCCCCCGCTGCCCCCGTCTCTCTCTCCCTCTTTTTTCCAGTGAACACATCATTCACTGTGACACAAACACAAAGCAGCAAAATGTTTCTTTTAAAAACTTTTAATATATTTCATTTAATTAACAACTTTTTTCTCTCCCTCACCCCCGCCCCCCTCTTGCGCTCTCTCTCTGTCGCTCTCCAGGGATTTCAGAGAAAGTGATGTTACTAATTGACCAATCAGGTTGCACTAACAAGGCTGTCAGACCATATTAGGATCATCCGCCAATCGCGGCCTGCTGAGTTGTCTCCCTGGGCAACTGTTAGCCAATGACCTGCAAGAATCTGACTCTGAGCGGCCACAATCAACCACCAGAAGCCGATATACAAAGTTAAAGTACACACAGACACACACACACCAAAACATGGGCAAACATGAACCACTAAAGCCATAGATGGTAGCCATACAGAAAAACTAACAAAGGGTGAATAATCATATGTGTGTGCATGTGTGTGCTGCGTGCACCATTACTCAAAACCGATGTTGCTCAAGAACAAAGACTTGCTGCCCATTAGTGGCTAAAAGCTTGAGGGCAAGAACCCAAATACACACATAAACACACAATACAAAATGCGCACAATGACACACTGAGCGCTGTTCATTTCACTGTCTTTTAAGACCGTCTCTGCCTCAAGCATGTAAAAGTCAGAGCAGCCTTTTTATGCCACCATACAGTGTGGATCTACCTCTATCTCTTTCTCTATCTCTCCTGCTCTTTCTCTTTGTCTTCATCACTCTGCGGGTCCTTAACCTCCTTCCCTCTTTTTGCTTTCTCTCCTACCTCTCCTTGCCGTTTTACCATCATCTTACTGTTTGTTTTTAAAGCACCCATCTGTATCTTCTTCTTCACCTCTCTTCACCTCATCTTTCTATCCTCACTCTGCCTCTCACCATCCAACTTTCCCTCCATTTGTAGCACTTCTTTAACTTCTCCATCTTTCTGCCTCACCTCTCTTGATTGCTCTTTTCCTCTGTCTGTCCCTGTTATCCTCTTTGGCTGCGAGGGAGAAAGGGTTGCAAAGATGCCTCTGCTTTTAAGTGACAGTGGGTTGTTTCTTCATGCTCCAGTCACAGCCAGTGAAGCCTATGTTATTAACACACAAACGCATGTGGGCACAGATTCAGCTTCTGTCCCATGATCACAGTAGTAATCAAGGATTGACACACTCACACACATATGCACAGGCAGCTTGTTAGTATGTTAATTTTCACTGTGCACATGAATGATCATCTGAGCGCAAACAAACACACACAGTGGCCATCTGCTCCACTGAGGTGTGTGCGTTTTTTGGCATGTGTGCCCATATTTCTGTTCTCCTTTAAATGCGGAGGAGAAGAACTGCTCATTCATTACGTGTCTCTGAATCACATATACAGTATGTACACAACCACAGGCTCAGCCATAAACATGGCCACACTCACACAAACTCATAAGCAGTAGGAAAACTAGAGGGCTGGGATCAGCGGAAAAAACTGACAGCGTTATGATAGCTGACATTCCAGGGAATGCTGCAATACCTCATCGCACACACTGAAAGAGAAGATGCTTGTGTAATGGAGACAGATAGAAGGGTAATCCCAATTTCATTTTTCCAGAAGGGTAGTGGATTAGAGGAGGATTAGGACAGTATCATGACAAGATTATGAGACACATAAAGCTCCGCTGCACTAAGCCCATTACTCCCCTTTTCTGTCTTTTGTCTGTGTATGTGTGTAAGTAAGTGTGTGCGTTTGTGTGTGTGTGTGTGTGCAATTGAGTGAATATAAAGAATATAAATGTGTGGGGCTTGCCATTTAGCATTTTCTTGGGGAGAGCACTGCCTCTATGTGGAGGGTAATGTGTGCGTTTGTGTGTGTGTGTTTGTCTCTTGGGTTGTGTATTTTGAGCTAGGGGGGTTCAGATGTATTTCTGATGCTTCATTCCACATATGGGTCACTGCTGCTGTCCCCCTGGGGTGTAGGTGGGGTCAGAAATTAGGGTTTTGGGGAGGAGGGGAGCAGGACGTATCTGTAGTCTTAAATCTGTGTTTTCAGGTTCACTGAGCTTTGGACCAACACAGCACTTTCTGTAGCACAAGCAAAGAAGAGGATGGATATCTTGTGAGTAAATTACAGCTACATATGATGAGCAAATAGTAGAAAGTAGCAAGCAGATCAGCAAGTATTAAACAGACCTCCAATGGAGAGCTGTCCTCTCGGCTTGCACTGTGCGTCTGTGTCCGGTAACAGTGCAGGCGGCAGGGAGAGAGCTGTTAAGTTTATGGGCTATGTGAGAAGGCAGCGACAAGAGGTCTGACAGTGTGTTGTTATTTTTGGTCTGGGGTTCTTAGTTAACTAAAGGCCAGACAGACAGAAGACCAGGCTGGCAGAAATGGGGTTCAACGTCACACGAGTGGAAAGTTAAAGGATCATAGTGCTTCTGAAAGTTTTAACTTGTTAATAATGCACTTTTAACATTTTGTCATTTTCAAATGCATTGGGCCGGCTACCTGTACTTTCTAATATCTGAAAAACAATTGACACACATCACACACAAGTGATGTGTGTTTATGTTATGTTATACAGTGAGGTTTGTAGTAAACTATTATTGCAGAAACACTGTTTGTGAGCTGCTGACAGATCAGATTAGTGATTTAGAAGTGTAATGTTTCTTTTTCTAAAATGCACTGAACTGAACTCGCAAGTACCTTTATTTTCCATGTGCCATTATTTAAATCCATCGTATTATTTGTTAGGTTGTAAAAAGCACCAAAATGGAGGTAACTTGATTAACAGCCACTAGCACAGATTGCAGCCTATTCAACAGAGAAGCATAGACCGCAACAGAGAGCAGAAAATATTTGTTACTATCATTTTGTTTCTTTCGATCAATACCCGCTTTAAGTAAAGGTGGGATGCAGCGGCCAAAACGAGTGGGTTCAAAGCACAGAGGGACAGAGCTGTTTGAGAAATGGTGAAACGAGAAAGCAGCATGAGGGAAGGGATGAAAGATGATGTTGGCACTGAGAGGGGGGCATGTTATGACATCATATGTCGTTAACCAATTAGACGGGTGTTGCAGGAGAGTGGTTCCAGCAGCACTAAAAGCCTCTGTGTCGCTGACCTCAGGAAGAGAGAATTTAATAACAAACTATCTATCCTTTCTTCTTTTCTCATCCTTTCTTTTGCCAACAGCCATTTCAGTAATAGCTGCTTTTGTCCTTCCTGAGCTGTCGGACCCTTATTTATGTAGAGCTGAGCAAACCTGCCCATCTGGAGCACCAAGCTCGAAACCTGAGGCCCTGGCTCCTTAAACTGAGTGTCAGGGCTCCAAATTGTTTGCTGATTGCTGCTGGGTTTCCACATGACCAGATTAGCAATTAGCTTTAATGAGCTTCGGTCAGAAGGTGACGCTGCATAACGATCTCATTGAAATTTTGAACTGGCAAAAGGTTAAGCAACACTTGAGCCTAACTACAGCAAAAAAACCTGGACAAGTGTTCAACTATTTCCTTAGAGAAGATCACTATGGTTCAGTTACTGGGGGAACTGGGCAAATGATATAGGTTTGAAACTTACAGTATGTCTAAGTTTCACAGAGTGGGAAGTTTCTTTCTTTGAAATTCTTTTGCTAATGTAAAAAGACAATCTGTCTCAGAGCTTATGAGCATTTTTCACAAGTGCAGTTACTTCGCAAAAACAGCTGAGCTTTATAAAATCCCCTGTGACAGCAAATTTCGACCAGAAGGGCAAAATAAACTGACCACCTGCTACTAGTGGTACAGACACACACATGCGCACACACACATAAGCACATACACATGCATACACACATGTACACACACCTAACATCTGCCACTGTAGTCCCTTGTGTTTTGCTAACACCGGAAACTTTCAGACTAATAGTCTCAGCTCAAGGCAGTGCTTACAGTTTCCCAGCTTTTAATGGCTGTTCGCCTTACATCATTAATGCATATCAATCACCATAAACACACACACACACACACACAGTCAAGTTCGCACATACAGCAGGATTTGTGTCACTGAGCTGTGAATAACAGAGTTGAAAGCCTCTGCAGTGAGTATTGAGCTGTTAAAAGTTCAGGGGGCTGAGTTATATAGAGTCAGGGAAGAACAGCAAAGTTAAAGGAATAGAGAGAGAGAGAGAGTTAGTGAGAAAAAGAGAGGTAATCCACAGCCCTCACTGTGATCACAAGTTTGGAAACACATAGACATTACCCTGCTTTTGAAAAAAAAACACATCACATCAAAAAACACACAACACATTGATCAGAAATACACTGTTAATATTGTAAAGGACTATTGTAGCTGGAAACTGCTGTTTTTAAAGGAATATTTGGTGTTTATATATGTACATATGGGCACATACACCCTTGAACACATGCACAAGTAGTCATGGAGGACAAATAATGATCAAATGTCTAGCCCCACTTGTCTGACTCCCTTTCATCTTCGCATGCTGATTAACCTCAACCTGAAACCTCCCAGTGCTTAATTGCTACCATGGAAACGGCTGCCGTTTGCAGAACTGTCCTACACACACATATGAAGACACACAGCAAACACACTGTTCAATTACACCCATCCATTCTGCTTGACTAGCAGCAGTCATCACCATCGGCCCATCAGATATCACCTGTCTCTGTCTGTTTCTGCCCCATCGACTCATAAAGATGTTCAGAGGGTGGAAAAAGTCCTCAGATGCTTTACCTAATGGCTTAATGTAAGAAATAAAATTTAAAGTGAAAGTATTATCAACTAAATGCAGTTTCTTGTAACTAAAAGAAATCTTACAGAGCAAATGAAAGCATTTAAATGTAAGAAGAGTCACACAAGTGAAGACAGAGAAAAGCATCCCAGTCACAAGTCTGGCAGGCTAAATGGATAGCTGCGGTCTCCTGGGAGAGCTGACCGAGGAAAGGAAGGCAGGAGATAGGAGCACTGCCATAACTCCTCCGTCTCTGTCTTCATATGAGTCAGGCCCACGGGACAATAACAACATTCACACATACATACATATAATCTCTGATGAGACTTGTCATGTTTAGAGCACTGAACTTATGAACCCCCACAAACCTGCGTAGAACTAGCATGCTGCACACACACTCACACACACACACACACACACTGGTATTATTACTTGTGGGTTTGTCTGAACATGCGGGTTGTCAGGTGATAATGTCTTGTGGTTAATAAACCTTTCCTCTCCTCCCTCCTTACCTCCCCCTCTGTCCCATCACCCCTCCCCTCTTTTCCTCCCACTTTCCATTTTCCAGGTGCCGAGAACCAAAGGCTTTATGGTTCTGTCTGAGCCCATGACACACACACACACACACACACACACACACACACACACACTTTGCTGCACCCAAATCATCTTAACCAAGCCTCTAGCTTGCTCACAGCAAAGTCAGCTGTGTTGCTGGTAGATTTGAGTCTTTGTGGACAGTGTGAAGCCAGTGCCATTCAGTAAAGTTTAAGAAGACATCTTCATGATATTCGTGCTTTGAATTCTGAAGTCAGAAGCTGAAGCTGGTGTCCAGCTGGGAATTGAATGTAAGTGGTGTCAGAGTTATGGCCCAGTCATGCCCATATCACAAAGATTCCAGTACAAAAAGCAATCACCAAATTCATTAGTATTTCCAAAGTATTCTTTGATCAGATATTGAAACTTTTTGGTAGAAAATGTGGGAGAACCAAAGCAAAACCAGCACTGAGAAGCTGAACAAAACACAGCCCACATCAGGTGGTTCTGGAGAAGTTTTCTGACTCAACAAAAGGAGTAGACAGATAGCTGAACACTGAACACTCAGTTTCACCTATGACTTATCAGAAAATAATGAGATAACACTGACAATACATTTCACTAAGCTGGGGAATTCTGAACTCGTTTCTTCCACAAAACCACCTCAAACACTGCCTGTTCTATAAAACACAGATTCAACCTAATATCCTTAACTGCTAAGATGTCTGAGAAACACCAAGTGTTACCTAGCATGTCACTAAGGCAACTCTGACAGGAATCTTATGTACACACACACACACACACACTAACAGCAACCACCCATCCAGAGCGTTGCTTGTAATTATGAGAGCTGTAAACAGGCTGACATCATAACTTCAGGTTGCTCATTCCCTTGCTCACCTAAACCTCACTTTAAAACTATATTACACTTATGATGGTGTGCATTGGAGAGATACATTCTCCAGGTGTTTAGGTTGTTGTCTGACTTTCACTGCTGACTTGTGTGTGTAACAGTCTGCAACAGCCCCTCCCAAAATTATAAATGACTACATCTGTTTTCAGCTGGTGAAAACAACACGATAAGAGCGAAAAAATAAATGAAATGAAATTCAAGTCAGGCTAAAGCAGCAAACACGAATATGGTATCAAGATTGCAGATGCTATTATTGGACTGAAATGTGAAGAAAATGAAGACATACTTGACTCATTAAATACAGCGGAAAAGAGAAATGCTACAGAAGGAGGGAGAGCTGTTCTGAAAGTGAAATGAGAAGCAGGAAATAAGAAATATGTAGAACACGACAGCTTGGCTAAAATGGCCAAAATTCCTCTTTCTGAAACTAAAATATTTCCCCACCTATGACCTGTCAGGACACAGGTGACCCTGACCTCCGGTTTTTGCCCTCAAACACACAGACAAGAAGAAACCTGCACGCACATGCACGCTTTCTCTTCTGTGTCTCCTCGTTTCCCCTTTATCCCTTCCTTCAAGTCCGCCTATCTGCCAATAGTCCATAAGTGACTTTCTCAGAACGATGAGTATCTGTCTTTGTATTGCCATTGCACTGAACCTCATAAAGTTTTGCAACAAGGCACAATCTCAATCTACACACACAAACAAGGAGAGGAGAGGGCGTGAAGCCTTCCAAGCATGTGAAATATTTAAGAGGGCCAGTGGGGGGAAAACAGTGTTTTGTTTTTGTGAGAAAGTGAAGAGAGAAAGACAGCGGAGAGAGCTTCTGGAGAATGATAAACTACAAAAGCTCTCCTTCGACTCGACCCATTTAGACCCATTTAGAGACATCACACTTGCAAGAGAGTATAGAGAAAAAAAAGGTGCAAAGAGGAAAGAGGAAACACACAATCTGTAGTTACTGTTACTTCACATACAGAGAAACAGATGAAGAAAAAAGTGTGATGAAGAAGGAGTGATATGATATGATCAGAGTCCTAACTTGTCTTCGCATACTTTATCTGATCGCATCTGTTTTATCCTGCATTACCCAATCTGCCTGGCATCCTGTATGTGTGCGCCTGAGTGTGTCTTCTCCTGCCTGACACTTGTGAGAGGTCAGAGTTCTTTAGAGCAGCCGTCCAATTACGGGGGGCATGGTGTTACCGTAGAGATGAGAGAAAACTGTAATTGGATAATGACACGTCAGGGTTGAAACCTGTCATTAGACTCTAGCAAGTACTTACACACATGTACACTTGAGTGCGCATACACAAATACACATACACACAAGTCGGGAACCAACCTGTGATTACAAACCTGCTGATCTATCACCAGCCTGCAGCAATAGAGCTACAATTCTATAGTTGCTCTCTTTTTCTCATTCTGTTTTTCATCTCCTCTGACTTTGACAGTAACATTTGTTTTATATATCATTGTGTTTTATTTTAATTTCTGATGTATGACATTATACAAGTTTATGTTCAAGTTATTTTAAATTTCAAAATGTTCTAAAAGTGGCAGCGTGAGTCTGTTTCTGGCCTGAATCCTCACATTAGGTAAACATAGTGCGTTTTAATGAGCCTGGGTCGCCGTGGTCACTTCAAACACACTCAGCTTTTGGTGAAATAATGCGAGAGGCACTAAACTTGTGAGCAACACCTCTGGATGGAATCACTGGTCAGGTCCCAGTTTCCTCTCTTGGTTTCTCCATCATTACCATGGATGAGGGTCTTGCATAAGCCTCTCCAAACCAATGTGTTAGGCTCAGGGTAGAGAGACGGGCAGGGGGGTGAAGGGGGAGTGTAGGCAAGAGAAAGTGCGAGAGGGAAAAGACTTAAGAGAGAGGTGCTGCGAGGGAAAAGGGAAAGATAATAATGGAGCAAGGAGAGAGAGAGAGACAAGGAGAGGAAGAAAATGGGGGTGCAAAAAAGACAAAGTGAGCAGGAGAGGCAAAGAGGGAGGGAGGTGAGGTTTTCTTTTGTGGTGGTTGGAGAGTGACAGGGGTGCCAACAGAGTGGCCAGTGATGACGGTCCCACTGGAGAATGCCGACTATGCCAGTGGAGTAGCACTAATGGAGCCAGAGAGGGGATGCAGTTGCCTGCCCCGGAGGGGGGATATTGTGCAACTGGACAAGGCGACTTGACACAGAGCCAAGATGGAGGATTAGAGGGGAGGGAGGGAGGCACCCAGGATAGAGAAAGACAGCCATGTTAGGTCTGCTGACTGACTGACATAAACTGAACCCTTTCTGTTTTCCATTTGACTGACAAGACTCTGTGAGCGCTCAAAGTTTCTAGGTTTTGTTCTGCTCTGTGAAAGAGCGGACACTTGGTAGCCAGTGTGAGTTTTACTTGTGGATTAGCATTAATCGCCTCTTAAAATACAGTTTTACCCTTTTTGTTTTCCCTTCAGTTGTTTTAAAGTTGTTAATCTTATTACACAGTATCAATATATCATATTTTTAGTTTCATCAGTATAGTAGCCCTTTAAAACCAACAGACAAAAGAGGAACACTAACAACAACTGTGAAGACATGACAGATCCCTGCTCCTCTACATGGATGCACATAGCAAATAGAAGTCAATATTGCTGAGTAGTTGCGATTGGGATGAGCAGAGGAACTTTGAATGATGTATTGCCCTGATTACTCCATAATCTGTCCCATAATTCATTGTCCAGGCCGACTCATCCATCAATAGGATGGCTGGATCCATACCTGCAGATATCCTGAAGAGACAAAAAGCTGTAGCGAGAGAAGGAGGTAATAGGGTGGGGGTTACATCCAGAGAGGGGATGCAGAGAATTTAAGTCCTTGTTTTTCTCAGCTGTAAGCCACAACTGTTAACTTCATATTATTAAGTTAAGCACTGAGGCTAACGGGAATAAGAAGGGGGAAAGGAAGTAGACATAACAGAGTGAGGGGTGTGGAGAGGATGCAGGATGATTTAGATGCTTTGTTGGGAGGTATTACTGCACACGGTCGCAGTTAATCACACACAAGCAAGGTGAGGAAATGCTTTGATGATCTAGAAGACCTCACACACACGTAGGTTCACACACAGTCACAGTCACACTGCTAACGTAACTACTTACTTCCAGGTAAGCTCTACCTGATGTTGGATAGGTATGTAGCCCCCCTCCCAATAATCCATGCTCAGATTACGCACGTACACACACACACAAACACACACCTGGGCACTTCTGTCTGACAGACATGCTGGCTCCAGGCTTCAGGCTACCTGCCATCTACAGTAAGCACTGACATACTTCTCGTCTCTCCTTTTCACATGACTCTCCCCCCTAGCTCTCGCCCTTTCTTTACTTTCTCTATCCTTCACTTACCATCACTGCTGTGCCTTTCTTTGTCTTTTTACAGCTAGCTCACAATGCAAAAAGCATTTCTGTCTTCACCTCAGTAAATTACTCCTCGTTCTTTTTTTCCCACACCATTTAAGAGAGTAAAGACATCTCTAATCTTTCTTTTAAATACCCTTCATTCATTCTGTCTGTACCCACCCCTCCTCTAACTGTCTTTCTTTCAAGGCGTAACCCTCTTTCCTTCCATTATCCTGGATATCTCATCAGTTGGCGCTGATGCTAACCGACCTTTCACCTGTGAGCTCTGAACTCTGACTCTGAGACACGAGCAACAAGTGATTAATTGAGCTACGCACCAAACTGAGTAAAACAGAAATGTGTATAGAGATGAAACAAGTAATATTACATTGTGAAAAGTGTCAGAACTTAAAAATTTGACAACACAGACACATGCCTGCAACAAAACCTACACGGCGGCGTTTCCAACATCTTTGTTGAATAGTGGTCTTCATCATAACGAGTCACCATGACAACATCATGTCCCCATGTTTGCCTGTGCTGTGTTCATACGTTCTTGTGTCTCCTGGAAAAAATGTCTATTGTTGTACTGTTGTACTTCCAGCATTTCTGCGTTGGTTGTATTTTCTGTTATTTCTTTTTATTTGGTTATGTGTGGAGGTGCTTTCTTAATTTTTGTGTTTTCTTTATTTTTGTGTTTTATTAAGCTGAATTGCATTGTACATCGAAAAAGAAAGTGTATTTCTGACTCTGACACTGTCACATCTCTGTGCAGATGTACAATACATTTAGATACTTTGTGAAGTTTTTGACCACTAGTAACTTTAGGCACTGTTTTTATAAACACTTCATTTATAACCCACACTAAAAGATCAACATGAATTCAACATGCTTATGAGTATTCATACGCAGGGTGAACATGAACAACAAAGTCTTGTTCACAAAGGTCAGTTGTGTTTCAAAAGAGATAAATGATCTGTATCAATCACAGAAATAAGTAAATTGTGAATGTGAGCTAGTTACTTTTAGTCTGTGAGAAGTGAGCTTAAGCTAGCTCATAAGAAGTGTGTTATATTAGAGTATTTAATAAAACTGCCCAAATTGGTATTAAGCTGAACAGAACAGTTTCAACAGGTTTGCTGCATTAGGTTGTACCTTTGGTGAGGTGTACCTGATAAACTGCATGTGCTTAGTGTCCAGGACACAGTAATTGAATAAAGTCACACACACACACACACACACACACACACATTTATCATCATTTAAGAACAAGTTATCGCTAGCTGTGGTAAAAGTCAAGCAGGACTGTGTGTATAACATAATCTTTTGTACTGGTGCCTTCCTAATAATGAAAGTTGGGTTTTGGCAAGCCCTCTCTGAATCATTTGAGAATGAATTACAGCATTGTGTTGGGATCTGAATGGCCAAACAACTTCTTAGGAATGAGTGGCCTTGAGCAATTCAGATAGGCAATCATGTGATTCTTATGATGGCAAACGAGTGAGTCACTGACACTCAACACCTCAACACTGTTGTAACTGCTAGTTTATACTAAAGCTGATTCATGATGGGTACACAGATGGTATGGAAAAATCTGAAAACACATAAACTCAGTCACAAGAAAGGCAAATAAAAACACAATTTTTCTGTTTGGCTAGATGCGATCTGTGGCATCCAACAGTCTTAATAAAAACATTTTGACAATGGTTCTTTGTATATGCTGAAAAGATCTGAAAAGAGCTGTTTTTCTGTGTGTGTGCATTGAAGTGCATGTGTGTGTGAGAGGGTTTTTATATCTGTTAAAGTGCATTCAGAGAAACAGGAGGAGGCAGGAAATATTGCTGAATGGTAAAGCAGTGTGTTTGTGCCAGTTCACTTCTATGTTTGTTAGATAGAAAGAAAGAGAGAGGGGAAGAGAGAGAGCCCCATCCACAGACGCCTTGGGCTGCAAAGGCTTAACTTCATTTCCTTGGACAGACTTAATGGCAGATATTTGCATATGCTATGTACACAAAGTCACTGGCCAAATATCTTTTCATCCAAAACACTGCAGCCAGCATCACTACAAGCAGATAGAGATCTTTTCAAAGGCAGCATCCCATATCTAAATCATCTTTTTCAATAGACTGAAATAACCAGAAGCAGGAGTATTTAGTTTGTTTTGAAAGTTGCACAGAGTATGGATGCAGTTAGAAAGTATTTTTAAAAGACCAACAATGAGTCTGTTTCTCTGTGCCCTCTGAGTTATGTTCTTTAAGAATGTGTCACAGTTATAGAATTTATTTCAGCAATTTCTCTAAAAAGCTGGGTACTGTAGTTTTTATGGAATATCACTCAAACACAAATAAATATTTCAAATGTTACACCGCAGATACCACATCTTTCTACAGCAGGACTCTGTATGTAGGAAATAAACTACAGTGGTCACATTCATAGTAACAAAAAAACATAGCACCCAGTGCAACTACATAGCTGCGCTGGGTGCAACTCCATACAACTGACAACAATGGAGCTCTTTGGCACAGAGAAATAAGAGATTGTTAGTAGAATGAATTCATTCATTTCAGTGATTTCCTGACAATAAAGGACATCACCTGCCTTTCTTTCCAGCGCTATGTGGCTATAAAGACACAATCAAAACCACCAGAAAAATGAGTAAGTGAAGTATTAAGAAAATCAAGAATGAACTTTAATGCTTTAGTTCTGCTGTAGTTCACAACCACATGACCATCAACTAAAGTCATCAAGAGTTCATACATGAATACCCACTGGCTGCTGGTTTAATCACTGGATGTAGAGGGTATGCTTGACTGCTTCAGTGATTTATTAATTTGTCTTTATTCACAGTTCTATTATTTAAGAAGTTCTTTATAAATTGTTATCATTATGATAAAAATAATGAAGACCAAGATTATTTACACCGACTGTTTAATCTTGACATAAAAATAAAACAAATCGTTTTAAAGGATAAACAGCTGTTACGTTTTCCATATGTAAAAGTTTAATTTGTCATAATTTTGGTTCATGAGAGGGAGGATATTCCCGCTCCCTTTGTCTCTAAATCACATCCTGCTTAGATCTCCTGACTAGAACATTCTTCACCTTTGACCCTCTATGTGACTGAGAGGTCATCGTCACTGTGGCAACTAAAACACAAAATGCTCAGTGTCTTAATTAAAAATCATTATTTACTCAGTGAAATTTTCCTTTTCTCTACCTTTGACCTCCCTCTTCCGTTTTTCTTTCTCCTCCTCATGATCTTCCCTCTGTGTTAGTTAACTGTCAACATGCTGGGAAAGACGCCTGCGCCTGTCATCTCAGCCGAGGTGATATGTGTTTGTGTGTGTGGTTAAGCTCTCACAGAAGACAAAGCCACAACCTTCAAGGCTGCTAAGCAACAATGCCGCCTGGTAAAGCCTCATCAGAGCATCGTTTAGAAGAGGATTAGGGACTATTACACATACATAAACACACACACCCGAAATTTAGCCTCTTCAGCTCATTAATTCAAACCTCAAACCAGTTTAAGTCTGGTTTAATGTGTGTTTGTGACCTGAAGTTCACTTGTTTTCCTCCTTTCAATCAGCTCTTCCATGTTGACTCTCTTTCTCAAGATGATGAAGGAATGAAGTACAATTTCACCAAACATGTGTTCCTTTCTCTCTATCACACGAAAACATGCACGCACAGAGAGAGCTCACTGCCTTTTCTGTTTCTCCCATGTCTCTAAAAGTGTTTTCATCTTCAATTTTGGGCACATTTTCAATTACACATATATAATCTGATTGGAATGACTAACTATTTTTTTTTTACATTTACATTTATTTATACAATGCGATGTTGTTTTTTGTTTGGTTACAGTGGAGCCAAATAATGATGGACACTGACTTAAACATCCAATAATGAGACTAAAAATGGAGCCAGATGAAAACAGAAGACTGTAATGTATCAAACATGTATATATGATCTTTCCCACATTGTTTTCATTTGTTTGAAGTTTGATGCCTTTCTAATTCACCTTGTTGCACCCTCTTGTACTAAATGGATTCAATGACAGTGACTTAAGAATTAGCACAACCATCTGCTTATTAATCTTGTCAAACTTGCACTAAATTTGTACAAAGACCTGGCACATCTCACCCCACACCCTAATCTCAAGCAAAGTGACACAGGGATTTTAAGAAATATACATCTCAGCCTGATGCATAACACCAAAAGACACACAGGGACATAAAATTCCCATGACTCTCATCTCGAATTCAACCATAAGCAGACTTTTTAACTGTAGAAGCAGTGAGCCATTCTCCTGTCCTCCCATCGCCCCATCCCATCAACCCCTCTCTCATCTTTATCTGTTTTATCTTGCTACAGATTTCTGTCCAGCAAAGAGGGAAGAGGGAGAAGAATAGACAAATGTGTCTGTGTAGAACTTTTAGAAAAACATACACTGCACAGCGCTAAATAAAACACATTAAGACGTCTAGAGAAAGAGAGAAAAAGATCAGGAAAATAAAATGTAATACATATTACATAACAAAAACAAAATAAATAAAGATAAAACAATACCAAAGTAATACAAGTTTTATTGTTACAATATCTGTGAACTTGATAATGGAAATAAAATTGCAGTGGAGGAATCAAGAGCCTTTATATTGCTTTAAAAGTGAATAATGTAAATGTGCAATACAGTTCCATCTGTGTTATGTGTCCCTATTTATTCCATAATAATGAATATTACCAATAATAAGATATAGAGGTACATGATCCCTGTAAATCCAGCTATGTAAATTCTACTGTGTATTTGTTTTAGTGAATGTATAAATAATAAGACATTGTCATCTTTTAGGTTTTGTACATTTTTATCTAAACTAACACATTTTATTTTAATATTTTTGTCTTGTCACAGTCTTGACTGATAATCACCACTGTAAACATGGGAAAAATCAGTATGAGAGAGTAGAGACCAGTCACAGCTTTACAGTTAATCATTTTCATACTATCTGACAGACATACAGATGAAGGTGTGTGTGTGTGCTCTGATCTCAGGGTCAAGCTTGTGATTTGTTGGCTCAGAGAACTCTTGGTTCTTCTCCAGTGCAGCAGGGTTTTACTAGCCCGTCTTGCTTAACAGAGTCTTTCTAATGTAGTGTCTCTGTTTGATCCACTGCTCAAGGTATCTAGTTGCTCTCCACTTCCCTTTCTGTCTCTCATATCGTTCTCAGAGCAAACAGACACAGCTGTGTCCTCAGTATTTCTGTGGTGTGGGTACAACGATCAACAATGGCACCGAGAAAAACAGGAGGTCCGTCTCTGTGTGTGGCAGAGACAGATTGAGAGTTTTTGGGGGTGTGCCCACCACATGGTGTCTCCAGATGTGTGTGTCTATGTAACCTAATGGAGTCTAGGCCCTGGGGTGTTGGGGGAGGCTTGGGATGGAGCAGAGTGGACGCAGGTGTTTTAAATGGAAAGGATGAAGGGAAACAAAGGTAGGAACTCACAATCACTGCTCTCTCTTGTGTGTTTTATTGACTGACAAACATCTATGTTTTGCACAATGTTGAGTAGTGATTGTTGGACACCGCCCTGGACTTTGCTATCCCTCACAGTATGTATATGAAATGTCATAGCCTCGTTGTCATATTTACAAATAAAAAGCTTAATAAAATAAAGGATTATGGTTTTGGTTAGTACTGAAAACACACAAAAGTGACTTGAAGCTTGTGATTAAATATATTAATCGTTTTCAGTAATCAAGCCCTATTAGTGTTTTAGTTGTGTAGTCCTAACAACACATCATGCTGGATGTGTTGTGTAGTGCTTCACACTTCTAACCTGCTTAGAAGAATAGTTGTTGCAGGTACTGTGTAAGAGGCAGCAATGATGTTTCCTTGAAAATAAAAAGCAATTTGGCTCTCAAAACCCTGAACCACAATGCTAAGCAAAGGTTAAACACACAGTAAATACTCACTCACACACATACACAGCTTTTCCAAGTTCCAAAAAAGTGAAAACATAATTTTCATAATAGCAGGTTGAGCAAGTGTTCATTTATAGCAGTACTGTCGCAAGAACCAAAGTCGGTGGAGTTCGCACATACCTTCTGACCTCAATATAAAATTCCACTTTAGAGGTTCTCAAGGGTTTCTTGTTGTGTTTTCTAAAAATACAAACACACTGTAGGGGGGTGTACAAGTAATACTGACCAAACAGCCTGAAATACTATTGGCTTAGTCTCCACAGTTGTCATTCGCTCTGAATGACTTCCATACGTCTGACAAATCTTCTAGCTTTGTGGCTCCATCGGCGCCAGCTCTGCAATTTTTTTCATTGTCATTTAGCAATTTTCTGTGGATTTCCAGAGATTTGTTTCTTTCTCTGTCTACTGTCGAGTTGATATTGTAGTTGGTTTTACTGAAAAAACTACATGAAGTTGTACTAGAGTACTACATCGTGAATGCTGTAATGGTGAATTAAGTGTGCTTGTGCACTGATGTGCAGCCCACAAGAGACCCTCTGCTAAACACGTACCCTGAAGAGCTGAGGCTTCCACACTCAATGGACACACACATAATCAACATGCATATACTGTAGGGCTCTAATACACAGGTGCATACACACACACACAGGCCACTTGTCTGTGACAGCTGAACAGAGAGGAGTATATCCGAGTTGTATTTTTACCTCAGCCCACATGCTGAGCAAAATGCCAACTCTTGGCCTTGAGAAACTCTCACACACACATTCACTTGCAAAAACACAGACGCACATGCAGACACACACCCTTAGACACAACAAGTCCTGCCCAGCAAACCGCTGTAGTGGCCACAGAACATAAACAACTTTCACACACTCTGTGAATCATCTGAGCATTTCAATATTGTTTTAGATAAATATATTCAGCCACACATATAAATATAAGCAACCATAATTATTCCCCGTGACCACAAAAGGCTATGACGGGAAGTTAGTTCCCACAGTTTCAGCAGCATTGCAGCCCAGTCTACAGTACTGGAAATCCACAGCTTGGTTTACAGTACATACAACCAGCCTGTGAATGAAGAGAGGAAGGTGTTTGATGACAACAAACAGCGGTTCACTGGTGTGAATGCAGACTGGAACATTTATGTTCTGTAACTAAAACTATTTTCTACCCATGAAACACAAAATGAAACATCAGAAGAAGGAAACCTGTTTCTGTGTTTCCCTGGTAATACCTCCCATGATCTGTCATGCTCGCTTTCGCCTCTCATTCCTCTCAAACACACACTCACACACACACAAAACACAAACATACACATTCCCAGTGGGCAGCAGCTGTTGGAGTGCTAATCTCCATTAGCTACTGAGTTGGCTTCTATGGAGAGGGGGCCATGTAAAATCTGTTCTCTCACTCCTCTCACTCCTTCATCCAAGTAAAACACCACGGCTACGTCAATGAGAAAACCGGATTTTTTTTCCCTCTGTGATACAGTGTCTGCGACATATGTGGGCATGCCATTTTAAGTCATAACCAATAACCTGTACAAGCCTGTGGTGATACATACACATGCACCACTGTGTGCACCAGGAAGTCATCTTTGTGTCGCTCTCATTAGGCAAAACACACAAGAGATATTGCAATTACCTTTGTTAATGAGTTAGAAACATTGAGTGATGATAAGAATAGAGAAATAAAAACTTACAGTCTGTAAAGCTTCGTCGTTCCCAGGAAAAGCAGCTCGGGGAAGACAGCCAGATTATTCCGATTCAGGCGCCTGGAAAAACACAACATAAATTAGGAAATATACTCTACCTAGAAACTGCCAGACAGACTGGGTGAAGTGGTTTCATGTATATAATTAGCTTTTAAACATGAGATTTGTGCATCATATGAAATATTTTATGTTGACTGTAAAGCAGTTCTCTTTAGTTAGAGGAAATATGGAAGAATAGAGACGATGGAGACATGTTAAAAAGACACACATGTTCGTGGATGGATAAACAGACCCCTGATTTAAGGGGTACAACATGGCTGCCAGACAAATAGTGAACTCCAAAAGGGCGAAGGAAAGGCAGGGGGAGGAAGACGAGAGAAGGGGTTCAGATGAAGGGAAGGAGGGGACGTTTTTACCACAAAGGCAGAGGAGAGGAGATGATGTGGGAAAAACAAACAGGCAGTCTGGCCGGGCTACCGAATGTGTGAAAAGGACCCCACTGAGTAAACAAGGCCCTCACAGGGGAAGAACTCACAACAACCCATCATTACACACACACACACACACACACACACACACACACACGGACACACACAAATAGAAGAGTTGAGAGAGCTCGGGTGAGTTTAATAATCTGGGTGCGATCATTTAACCCTGGTTGAGTGGAGTGAAGAGGTTTGTGTGCTGCTGTGTGTTGGTGTGTGTGGTTGTGGCTTGATGTGAATCAGAGGAGAGGGAGGCAACTGAGTGACACAATGAGAGACAGGCTGCTGAAACAGTTTAACCCTGACACACACACACACACACACACACACACACACACACACACACACACACACACACACACACACACACACACACACACACACACACACACACACACATCGACAGGCCTAGCAACTGATGCTGTGCTGGCTGCTACAGCAGAGGAATAAAGAGAGGAAAAAGAAATTGAAGGATGGAGGCTCAGTAAAAGAAGAACTTCAATCTAAGAAGAAAATGGAAAAGCTTGGACTAACAATCCACAGTTTGTATGATTTACTCACATAAACACTTTTAATCCCAGAAACACCCCAAACTTTACTCAAACAAAACACTAAAAAAACTTCTTTTAAAACTTCAAAAAAAGGTCTTTGAATTTCTCAGTGACTCTTTCCTCTTAACCCTCATCTTTCACCTCTTTTTGCTTCACCATAAGCCGCTGTGGACTCTCCTTTAAATGACGTAACCCCCCGTGTCTGTCCTCCACCCACAAGTGCACAAATACATGGAAGTGCTCGCACACATGCACACACATTCACACTCTACAGTTACATCAGAGGACACTTAAATATTTAACATCCCGCAGAAATTATGTTTCTGAATTATTCACTCCTCTTCCTTTAGCACCGGCACAGGCGGCTAAGAGCCCCACGTGGTCCCGGGGAGAGGCCCACTTCCCCAGCAGGTCCTGCCCAGTCATGAGCACCCGTTAGTAGGCTAGACCTCCCCTGGGAGAGTGCATGGACTGGTACTGGAGGTGTGGAGGAGGAAGGAGGACAGAGAGGGGCTATGAGCTCATCCTCTTAAAATAGATGAAATGCTGTCAGACTAGGAGACTCAGAGAATAAAGTAAAATCTGTCTGACTCCACTAAGGTGTTAGCATTAATATGCTCTCGATTAATCTAATAACTTTAGTGGCCGTCTGATAATCACCTTATAAACATATTTCTATTGTTTTATGTTCATATTCCAAGATCAGAGAGATGGTTTATTAAGCAGTTTTCCAGATGTACACTGCTTACAGCTCTGATTATGTACATCCATCACAAAGGCCATGAATTATTCTGATTGTGTTATTTCTGTAGCTTCTCGATTGATAAAACTCCACAAATAATACAGCATGCTGTAAGACGATAATACCTTGCCCTTGTGGCTTCCACTGCAGTTGCAACTAAGAATACTAAACGATTTTCATTATCTGATTATTTTACAGATTAGCCGGGCTATTGTTTAGTGTTTCAAGTGTCCAAAAATAGTGAACATGTGCATCACAATTTCTCAGAACGTAAGGCAACAGCAGTTTTACATGACTTACATGTTTGAGCTATCAAAACTGCTCCAGAATAATATTCTGTCATTGGACTATATTCAGTTCTGGCTGCCACACATGCTATTGTTATGTTCATTTCACTCCAAAGATTTGTAGTCACCAACTACAATATACAGTTATTGTTTTGTTTTCAGTACATACACCAGTGAGTTAAAGCTTCCTGGTGGAGTAGTTGACTATTAATGATACTGGTCGAATAGCTGTTACCTGTGGAATACTGGACTGCCAGTATTTAACAGGTGGCTGGGTGGTGGTGGTAGTAACAGTAATGCAGCGAGAAACTCAACAAAGCAGACATTCAACATGTTTGTTAGACCTTAGGGATACATAAAATTAGTTTATGTAACACTGAGTGTAAACATAGTTTTTGTTTGTTTACCAGAGGACTCAACACATCAGTCATCATCATCAGTACGTCAGAATTCATTGAGCAACAAAATTTGTCGCAGATTTTATCTTCAGTTTGTCCATTAAATCTGCTCCTCAAACTGCTACTTGTTACCTGTTACTATGCATCAATTATTGATAATAGCTCATCAGCCAATTATTTGCATCTTTCTTGGACTTGATTTAAACACAGCAATATACCGTAAATCACGGCTAACTCCAGCTCTCTCAATCATCAGTGACAGGCTCCAATACTATAAGCTACAGCCCGTTCTTTACCAGTATCCTCAGTTCAGCGTCAACATTCAGTGTTAAAGATTTCTTGGTACTGTTGAGCGTTTTCTGATGGAATTGCAAAACAAGTAATGACCATCCTGCGAACTTTGCTAAACTTTGCCAGGTAAGTGCAGAACATACAGTGACATACATCAGTAGTACAGCAGTTGTGTTGTAGCCAGGACACATAGCAGCGAGTTAACCTGTCCATGCAGTAAGATTTAAACACTGTTAAAGTTCAACTAATTATGTTGCTGAAAGCACAATTTGTGCAGGTATAATTAAAACCATGCTATATAACAACAAAATTACGGGGAAGGGAAGAGAGGGAGGCCAAATGCTGGTCCATGGCGAACTGCCACAGTACATTTAATGAACATCTCCAGTTGACTGCTCTTGACTCAAATAATCTAGTCATCTGTACTGATTAACCTAAAAGAATACAAAACGCGTGTGTGTGTTTGTGTGAGAGAGAGTGTGTGTGTGTGAAAACAGTCAGAGTATTTCCACAGTCATGTCTCATAAGTCAAAGTCTGGCTGAAAGTGAATGAAGACAGAGTAGCTACTAAACTGAGGTGTGAGAGTCACTCCAACAAGCTAATGTCACAGTGCAGAGTGGTGATAATCCCTGCAGTCATAAACAGATGTCAGAGGAGCACAAACCACACTCTAAACACACACACACACACACATACGCATGCACAGTCGTAACACCCAAGAGCCTTGTAGATGTGTAGCACTACAGGCTTGCAGGGTCTGGCTGCAAAGGAAATAACAAACCACCCCAGAAACCAATTATTACTCCACTGATGCCACTACTGCTGTAACACACATTTTACACTAACAACCTGTCACACAAACAGACTGCTGCACTACTGTTACTGTAGTTATAACCCAAACCCTGTGGGTCTGAAGTGAACCAAAACCCATCATCCACCAACACATGCTAATCTGATCTGCTATTTAAACACTAATGGCAGATACTATCTCTGCCATAAAACACAGCAATGCAGAAATCCAGTTGCCTGACCTGTAAATTCCTTTGCTATCACCAACAATCATTCCAATTCAGCAATACTGGAGAGCCTTTCCTCTAAACTTTGAGCTAACTGATGTTTACCCACTGATATAACAAATGTTGGCTGCAGCACAGTGAAGCATATAACATGACTGAACCTGGAAAATCTATCACAAACGACTTCTTAGATAGAATTGCTGTAGTGAAAATGTTAATTTGTGTCTTCACAGTGCAGATAATTTCAAGCACTGCTGCTCAATAAAAACAAACAAATGAAAAAAATAATTCATTTGAAGTATTTCCTTGAACTGATCAGTGATGATAACGTTCTCACACACAGCCCTGATAGCTAATAATTTTTTCCTTGATATCCATATCCTGCTATCTGGAATAACTGTTCTTTTATAAGCTTTTATTAATCTAATTGTACACATATTACAACATAATCCCTTGGTTTGAGGTACCTGTAATCAGATTTACAATTATTCATCTGTGTTAAAATTATCTTTGACAGTGTGATCACTCAATTATAGGCTAATTATCTAAGGCTTTATCTCACTGCTGTTCTCTGAAATCATTGTCGCAATACTTGTAATTACTGTTTTTGTCTCTCTCTAAATGTCTGTTGCTGTTATTGCCTTCAGTCTCTCAGACTTTGAATTGGACAGGTAATATAAACCAGTCAAATGTGAGAGGAGGATAAGAGGATCGGGAACTCCTCTCTTTCCTGTTCTGCACCCACAGGGAGAGAGTGAGGAATGTGTGACATTCCTGCATGCACAGGACAATAAAGACAGAGAGAGAACAACATGGGTGGGTACGGAAAACAACATGAAGAAAGGTTGAAGAATGAATGGAAAACAGAAAGACAGAAGACGTGAGAGGATTTAAGGGAGGCGACATCAAGATAAAACTGCTAGTGACAGAGCAGCCTCGCGCAAGTAAATGCGCATGCATGACTGTATGCATATACATGCATGTGTTTATGCATGTGCATGTGTGTGTTGTGACATGCCTATCTCCTCCACACCTCGTTCGACCACCTTCCCCTCCTCCATACCCCCCGGCTACTGCCCCACACCTGACCCCGCCCTGCCCAGCCCCACGGGGCTTGTTGTAAAAAAGGATGAGAAGGGGAACCGTTTTCCAGCCCTGTGGGGGGCAGTCACTATGGATCCATCAGCCCAGCTTAGGGCCCTCTCTTCTGGGCGGTAGTGCCCAGCAGGTCCCCACCAGCCCCCCAAAGGATGGAGGCCTTTGAAATGAGCCCCCAGACTCCAGACTCCAGAGACATGCCTTTGTCCGGGTGCTACGGGGGGGTGGGGGCGTTGATGACTGACTCCATCTTTGTGTTTGTGAACAAGCCATGCCAGAAATGCTGAATTACAGTTGATAACCCTCAAGAGGACAACAAAGAACGGCCATGTTGTGTCAGAAAGTTAACTACTGTCAAAACTCAAAGATAAGACGCAGCGAAAAAGATGACAAAATAAACAACAGCTTATCTGCAAGTGCAGGATGTAGTTGCTTGTACAGTATGTGGCAGATTGTATTTACCAACATGTCCCATCTCTCTGATTACCATCTCTCTTTAGAGAGGGTAAGCACTATCAAACTTCACTGTTAAAGCTAGAGCATACACAGTTAAATATGCCCAGTGTGTCTACTCTAGGCAGGAATTCCCAGAACTGCTTACATGGACAGAACCCAGCATTGGTTGCATGAGAAACACTCGCAGATTCCCTATAGTGGTCCAAGAAACTCCTTGTCAACAAAAAGCAATAAAAGTTCAGCCAAGAGCAGAGAAAAACAGACGTAACACGACTGAGACAAGAGCAGCTGGTGAATCATGATATATCAGTCAGACTACCTGCTGCTAATTACAGGTTAATATCTTTTGGTGCATACATGTCTTTTGGGTATCTTTTGTAAATGTTTATTTAAAAGCTTCTCTCTGAGCTCCCTCAAACTTAGTCACAGTTTGCCGCATTCCTGCATGTCACTAGCTGGCAATCAAACCACATAGCACACAAACACACACGTATATGGACAAGTCACACATCAAGCAAAGTTGACAGTGGAGACAATGGAGATATCGCCTGCCAGAGGTCCACATCGCTCTTCATTCTTGCTCTCTCTCAGACTACCAAGACTTAATTATGCCATAACTGCCTGAGGGTTGAATGCTGAATACCACTGATTCCAGGGCAGCGTCATAACGACCTTTGGACGCCCCTCAGTTGCTGCCTTGTGACTGAATATCAAAAATTTCCTCTTGGACTAAGATGTTGGCAGCCTCACATTGTGGTAGTCAGGTTAATTGATCATGAAAACATAGAGAGGTGCAAATGTTAGGATTGAATGATGGAAAAATCCATAGCAAAATCTGGACTGACATATTTTACTGGCAGATTTTGGGGGTTGACAACTAAAAATTCTAGCAACATCAGAGAAGTAACATTGATTTCTCACACTGCGGCTACTGTAACAGTTCACATCCACAAATCAACCAATCAACAAAGTTAACATAATGCAGAATGCACCTGCAAATACAACATTGTTTGTTTAGCTTTTCAAATAATCTTACAGAACTAGTTTTAATGGATGACATGAGTTCATTACATGTCTCTGCAGGCATTTTAGTCAACTTTTCATTGCTACTTATACTAGTACAATTTACCAAATATGCATAGCACAATCTCATACGCTCAAAATTGATATTGTACAGACTGACACTCGTCACTGCTGCAAATGAAGTAACATCTATAAGAAGAGGGCAATCATCCCTTCAGCAGAGCTCTTCACACTTCACACACAGAATCTGTGCCAAATAATATTTGTGAAACCAGTACTTTACTAAGACACTTTGTGCCTTAATAAACTACTTGCCTTTCATTTGTTACCCATCTGTGCACTCACCTACATGACAAATAAATGTGTATTTATTGGCACGTCTTGTGTGCGCTGTCATTTCACCATGGAATATGCATAAAGAGGGACAATGGCAATACAACAACATTACTCACAGTCTCTCCAGCTCCTTCAGGTCTTGGAAGGCTCCTCTCTCAATTGTGGTGATTTTGTTCTCCATCAGCTGCCTGAAAGTGAAACACCAGGAGAGAGTGAAACAATTGGACTGAACAAAAGGGCAGAGGGAGAAGAGAGAGTGATAGAGGGACACATAGAGCGTGAGAGCTGACAGAGTGATTTGTGTGTCGAATCTGTGAGAGGCCAAAGAATAAGAGAAAGATGGCTGGATGGGGCCGCTGATAAGAGAAGAGGAAGAGATAGGGCACAAGAGGGGTAAGGTGAGTGACAATGGAGAGGAGAGGGAGAAGACAGGTGACAGTGGATGTGAAAACAGAAGAAAAACAGATAGGTGGAGATGGAAAGTGATGGAATGTTGAAACAGCAAGAGAGAGCGAAGAGAATCAGCAGCAGGTCAATAGAGCCCCACAACTGACTGTAAAACTGGCTCATCAGTTGGACAGCAACTCATCTATCATCCAATTTGCTCTCTTTCTAACCGCATAGCTGTGACTACTCACTCACTTCTAGCACAACTCCACCAGGAACGGTGTGCTGACCAAGCCCTGCAGCCAAACAATCACCCCTCACCCCTCCGCAGAAGGTGCAAACCTAAAACCGATATATGTCTATGCTTCCGGAAACATGTCTTTTCTGTCATGTCATGTTTGTTTCGATCTCTAAAATCCAAACAAGCAACTAACAGATGATTCTGGGCATTTTTGCTAAAAAATAACAGAAATTGTTAATCAATCAGCAGGAGTGTTTGCCAATTAATTTGGTTTGTTTGTTTTAATTGTTCCAGAGGTAGTGGGCATTCAAAGGTTGAGTGTGGGTGTGAGTGCACTCAGGTAGATGTGAGCGCACAGGAAACAACTAGAAGAATGGAGCACACACACACACACACACACACACATGCACCCAATTAAGAACATAATCTCTGGAAGAATTCCAACAATGTGTATTCCCTGCCATTCACTTTTAGAGGCTGAATAGCACACACAGACACACACACAAACACATTTGTCTCACTATACTTGTGGGAACACTCACTGACATTATTACCTTACCCTCAACCAAAACCTCTGCTAATCTTAACCCTAGAAAACAGCCTTAAAACCCAAAATGCTCTATGAAGCTGTGGGAACCAGTTAAAATATCCTCAACAGACCGAAATGTCCTCACAACAATACTATAAGACATGTACCCTCAATACCATCAGACTATCAGGGCCCCAGTCTTACTGCAGGTGGAACTCGACCAAGGATTCAACCAGGTAAGAAACCTGTTCTTACTTGACTCTCTCCTTCCCTTTCCTTCCACCCTCCCCTCCCTTCCAGCTGCATTCCTCCCTCCGCAGTTACACCTAATGACCGCTATCTCTTTCCCTCTTCGCCCTCCATCACTTCCTCGCCAGCGCGTTAATCACTCGAGCACATGGGCCCCGGGGCCCGGTGGTTAAAATAAGCCCCTCCTGACACTTCCACTGGCAGATTAACACGACAGCATTAACAGGTGCCACTGCTATTCTGTTTAGACACACGCACACGGGCTCTATGAAACCACCTCAGACTAGACGGTGCAGTGCTGCATGCGGCAGCTCCAGAGGACAAGTCTGATGCTGAACAGGACCAGGAAGTGCTAAAGTGTACTGTGGTATTTGAGGGAAAGTTGTTGGAAATGCACGGTGCGCCTTGTCAGAGCTGTGTGTGAGACTATTTTCAGTCTAAAAAAAAGGAACATGGAAAAGACTGGGGAAAATAAAACAGAAAAAAAAAACACTTACAACACTCGCAGGTGTCTCAGTCCTGCGAAATCCGCCTTTGCGATTTTAGTGAGGTTGTTTGCGTTCAGATCCCTGGACAGAGAAATGGGTAAAGACGTGTCATGACATGAGACATAATCTGTTGATAAAACAATGACAAAGCAGATGAAGGGTTTTGAAACCTGCGGTGGTCAGTGCACAAACTGTAAGTTGCACTACGCTGGCAATTTCTTTCTTTAATCAAGGGGTCTTTGTCTAATAAAATACAGCCTGTTTAACTCCAGACCCACTTGTCTAAATCCGTTTTTGATTAACTTGCTGGTCTCCAGACAAACCGATGTGGTCTTTGGAGGCTGTGCTAATGCAACAGTGCGAAACCACCAACACAACCACAGCAGTGGCCCTTACTTCAGCGGCAGTGTCCTCAGATTAAACACAAACTAGAATAATTGATTTTGTAATTTGCAAGGAAAACTACGCTTCACTTGATTTACAGTTGAACGCGACCCCAGGGTGTTTTAAACACATGTAAAGCCCCGTTTATTAAGATGTGGCCACCGCTGATAATGCGCACGCAGGGACGGAATATACAGATGCAATAATCGATATTCATTATTATTTTAGGAACATATATGATCGTAAAATATCTGTTAGGCTGTCAAATAAATAGTCTACCAGAAAGTGTGATAAAATTGCCGTAAACTCGTTAAACCTCTGCGGGAAAATATCCTCCAGTTGAATGTAATAAGTACAATAAGGTCAGAGCACGTTCAGCATCACGAAGAAGATGATTATGTTCTATTATATAGGATTTATTTAGAAAGTGTGCGAAAATAGTTGTGTGCAGAACAGCAAAATAAAAACAAAGTGCGCTGTAACTGTAGCAGCCCCCCACCCCCTCGCTACTTACAGTCTCTCCGTGTTTCTGGGTATGTTCCTGGGCACGCTGCGGAGCCCTTGGCCATGACAGTCCACTGTAGTACCGGTGCATGAGCACGGAGCCGGGCAGGGTTGGCCGCCCGCTCCGCTGGTCAGGACCAGGACCAGAACCAGGACAGCCAACAACAGCCGCAGCACAGTCAACGGAGAGCGGCCAGGGACAACGGGGCCCAGAGCTCCCACCATCACTGCGGCAAGTGGGGGCCAATGTGAGACCCACAAAATACTGAGAAAATACGAGGGCGTTAAGAAATAAAAGCCCCGAAATCCCTGAAAGAGCTCACCAAACTCTGCACACAACGGAATACCCTCCTCCTTTCCGCTGTCCTCCGTTTTTAGATGTGTGTTCCTAAAAATTCTCGTTCTGAATTTACATTTGGGTCTTCTTAGATAGGTGTCGATGTGTGGAGGCTGTGAACTGGGAGTTTGGTTCCCCTGGGCAAGCAGAGGGGTGGTCGTCGAGGCGGTGGACCGGCTCTCTGGCTGCGCTACAGCGGCGCAAACTTCCACATGTCCCCGGCATGCGGTGCCCAATTTCTCCCGGTGTGTTGTGTCTGTGTATGCAAATGTGTATGTGTGTAGAGCCACGCCAGTGAAACACCTCGATCCTTGACCTGATACAGAGACTCACAATTTTACACACACTTTACACAGACACTCCAGGTGAGGCTATCTTGGTTATTAATTCACAACACGCG
>OMLM01020432.1:70553-135061 GCA_900302695.1 Helostoma temminkii | reverse complement strand
ACAGATCAACAGTTCTCTACAGGCAGAGCTGAGCTACTTGTACTCTCTTGGCAAGAATCTGCCCAACACTGGTTCCTTCAGCTTTATCCCAGAGCCCTCAAAGGAGCACTCTGACTGGGAGCTGGGGAATATCCGAATTACTGCAAGTTCTATATTAGATGGAGCAAGGTATCCATTATACATTTGTTTCTCCCCATATTTGACTGATACTGTAAAAGTTGCAGTTTAATTGTAATGCTTGCAGCTATAATAAATTGTTATAACTGTAGAAACATCAAAAATGATGTGTACAATGTTTTTACAATGTATTTAAATGATATCTATCTAGTATCAAAATCTAAACTAAACTAAACAATTAAACAAAGTGACAGAAAATGAACCAATAACATTTTTGATATTTGATTTATTGAAAGCAAAAATGCATTTATATATGAAACTGTGTATATCCAGGTATATACTGTTGGACTGACAAAACAATTCAAAATGTTTCACAGAAATAGTTTTTCTTTTTTACTATTTAATGTACTATTGTATTATTCTAATAATTCTTTTAGCTATATTTTAACTTTATCTGTCATTTTATAATCTAAACAAATAATTATTGGTTAATAGTTTGTTTCAGCCAACTTGTACTTAGGCTGACAAATTAGAAATGGCAAGTCAGAGTAACTAACTGAAAAATTGTTTATATACAGGGATGAGTTATGTCTCTGGAGTGGAGGTCACGTCCTGGCCTGGCACTTTGGACAGGCTTTCAGAGATGACTCTGCTGCCTGGGCCAAGGACAAGTGTCTGCACTGGGACATTGTCGAGAAGAAATTACCCGACTTCCTGAATGAGCTCACTGACTGTCCGTGCACTCTGGCACAGGCCCGAGCAGACACAGGCAGGTTTCATGTGAGTACATTCACCACACTGAATTTGCTTTTAAATATTTTTTATATTTTAGTTTTGAAATAGTGTATTTATATAAATATATATATAGTAGCAATAACAACAATACAATCACCATCTTTAGTGTTAATAGTGACAGCAAATGTGAGAAATTCAAAATACTGGTTTTGACCATAGACTGTATATAGAACATATAAACATATTTAGGTTTTGACCAACCAACAAACTGTACTGTATATTGAGCTTGAATAATTATTCATATATACATAACACTGTCTTCCGATCAGCTAATGCATTGATCAACCAATTATTGCTACTAATTCACTCTACAGTGTGAACAGCCATCTACTTTCTCCACATTCTGTTATGTTACATCCCTGTTCCAATATGGATTAAATTCATTATTTTCCTCTAAATTATTTTCTTTTATTTTTAATAAAAAAAATTTCACATTGTTGTTACGGTTGTTATGTAGAATTTTAAGGAAAATAATGAATTTAATCCATTTAGGAATAAGGTTGTAACAAATGTGGAAAAAGTGAAGCAGTGTTTGCCAGTCGCCAGATGCACTAAACATTCTTATTCTTTTACTGAGACTAATTTTTATTCACTGTTATTTCAGACTGACTTTACTTGTGACACTGAGAGCGGCAGTGTGTTCATTTATCACCCAGCTGGTGTCATCTGCTTCAGAGCAGTTCAGGCCAGGTGGGAGTGACAAGAGAACAGATGCAGTTTTTATCTTGTTAAAAGTGAAAATAGAAGCAACGTCTTATATTGACATGATTTCCCTTTATTTCAGTCCTACACATGGCTCTGGGCAGCAGTGCTGCTATGATAGTACAGGAACTCTGGTGCTGACAGGAGACTCTGTTGGTGGCAGCACACCAGGCAGGGCTCATGACTGGGGCTTACCCCCATACAGGAATCCACCACGGGTGCCAGGGTACTCCCACTGGCTTTATGATTTGACAAGTTTTTTCTACTGCTGCTTGTGGTCTGACCACTGCCACATCTACTTGAGTCATCGGCCTTCTAATGGGTGTCGCAACTACCAGCCTCCAAGAGCAGGTGAGCATTCAAAATTTGTTGAAACGTTTAAAACGGAGTTTGTTGTCAGTGATGCATTTTAACAAGCTGCATTTAAATGAATAACTCTGCAACCGTTTGAGCTATTAAACAATTGCACTGCACTTAAAAATACACAATTGATGCCTTGCACCAATACACTATAGATTAAACTAAACTCAAGAGGATCAAAATTAGACCACAGTGATGTGCTGTGTGCAGGAGGAACACAACATGGAAAAGTCAAAAGTGTTAGGTGTCTCCTTGTGTGGCTGCATGAAACTGCAGAAACTGCTACTTTGGCTATGTCAGCCACTGAATTTACAGAAAACACAAAGAGACAATGCTGAAAATAGAGGGAACAGAACTAAAATTGTCATCTTCCAGAAACTTGAAACAAATTTAAGTTTTTGTTGAGTGGGTATTTGGTGAGCTTTCTAGGATATATTTTTTTGGGATCTGTGTTGTTTCAAAATTTATGGAATAAAAATGTGAAAAAAAAATCTGTTTGTTTTTTGGCATGTTTACACACAGTTTCAACTGTTATACATCATAGTAAAGTTGAATTTAAAAGTACAGTTAAAAGTGACATAATTTGAAAGTATAATAATAATAAGTAATAAGTAATAATAATTTGAAAAAGGACATGTAGCACTTGATTGCAGCACAATTTATCAACAAGAAAGCAAGCCATGGTCAGACAGCCATTTTTATCCTTAATCCTTAAAGGGTTAATACATTTCTTAGCAAATACAAAATGGATAAAAAAGATTAATCATTGCAGTACCACAACAATGATAATAGCACTATGAACTCTGACTTAACCAATTTATTTTAACATTAGGCTTAGGATTAGGCATTATGCTTGTTTCTTCCTATCAAAGTCAGATAAACATCTGAAAACCAAACGGTTGTTTTCTTTTTGTCTTTCTAGAATAATTTTGGTGTTTTATAACTTACAGACAAATTAATGATGATACATAACTACTCCTGTGTGACTACACATGCATACCCCATACATTCCAAAAGGACTTTAATTAGATAGATATAATACAGTACAAGGAGAAGTACATGATTTACAGACTGCAGCTGCTGAAACTATAAGCAGCTGTAAGCTACTTAGTGATGTTAGAAAACCAAAGTTTAATGGGTTCAGTGGATTACTGCTGTACTATTTGAAATAAATATGCTTGTGTCTATGTGAAATAACTGTAACATTACTGTGTTTCGTGATACCTCACAGGTGTTGTCCTTGGGGATCCACATTTTATAACATTTGATGGCCTCAGTTACACTTTTAACGGCAAAGGAGAGTACTACCTTGTGTCTTCGCCAAACAGAGAGCTGAGCATTCAGGCCAGAACAGAACAGATGAAACTTAAGAACGGTGAGTCCCCATTTGATTCAAATGCCTTGTCTGTATCTGTTCTTTCATCTCCCTGTACCTCTCACTTTTAGCCCAAAGCTTTGTTTGGATCAGGACTTCTTCAGAGAGACTTATTTTGTGGTTTGATGAGTGTGATATCTTTCCTTTTTTAAAATTAGGATTTATAGCCTGCCCCTAGAGCTTGTCATATCTTACAACTTTTTTTTGCCTGCACTTCTCTCTTATGAAGTGTTTAAGGCTTCCTCTTATCTTTTACACCTTAAAAGCCTTAAAAGCAAATGATGTCAGGCCCCTGTGTGAGTGAAACACGTTGCTGTAAAATAAACTCTTACCTTTGTTCTCACTTGTTTTTGCTCAGTGTCTCTTAGGGTCACATGTGGTGAGAAAGAACATGTCACATACGTTAGTTAGAATGTCCACTGCAAAACTGCCGTGGGCAAAGTGAATGTAGATGGCCAGATTCTCCTCATTAAAACAGTGTAATGTAGCATCTGGATTTTTTTGATATTGCAGAGATTTAAGCCGTGATACAGCAATTCTTAACTTCACAATTCTTGCTGCATAATGTAACAATATTTGTATTTACCACCAAGGTACACTTGTCAAGGCCACACAGCTGTCATCGGTGGCTATGAAGGACAAGACCTCTGATATCATAGAGGTTCGCGTAGCAGAGGGCCAACTTCAGGTGCTAAGGAATCAAAAGATGCTGCCTTTTAGCGAGCAAAAATGGATGGATCTACATGGTGAGATGCTCCAAACTCCTGAGTGGGTTAAATGCGCTGGACATTGCTGCACCTTGTTTCCACCAAGTGGCAGCAAAAGAGTTGCTTTGGAAATCCAAATATCTATGCAATCATGAATAAGCGAACGTATTAATAATTTGTGTAGTTATTATTGTATGTTATTGACGCCACTTCTAAGTGAGCAGTGTGGAGCGCTTGGTGCACGGCTTTAAAAAAAAAAAAGCCTGAAGCATGGCTGAGCCCGAGTGCACTTTTCAGTCAAAAATCATCTGTTGCAAGTCATTTCTTTGGGATGTAAGGCTATGGTTGAAGCTACATGCAGATTTGTTCCTTCTTCAGAGTATATGGGTGCGATTTGAGTGGAGTACTGAGCGATAATGAGCGGGGCGGCCTGGTGCTCACATCATTAAACACTACTTATGCTGAAATTTCTGATCAGTGACTATTTGCTGTAACATTTCTTTTTTATAAAAATATTCTAACTTAAATTCTGCTTAGTGTAACTTGAGCTGATATGACACCTATAATGGTATATGAAGTTGTGGCTATGTCTTTATTGAATGATTTATTAATGAATGAATTAGGTAGTTTAAATAATCCGAACAAAATCTCACTTTTCTAGGAGTATTTGTGTTCTCCCCCAGTCGTGAGAATGTGACAGTAATGTTTCGCTGTGGTGCTGGCGTGGAGGTTCGTTTACACCAAGGAACCATGGCAGTGACTGTTCTGCTGCCAGAAGAGTTTGTCAATGACACCCAGGGTCTACTGGGTGTGATGAACTCTGACCCATTGGATGACCTGTGGACTAATCAAGGAGAGGTCATCTCCTCAGCCAGCGCCACGTCGGAGGAAGTCTTTGCCTTTGGAGCTAGCTGTGAGTGAGGTTTAACTCCAGTTTGTGAAAAAGCAAACAATCAGACTGACAGATGGTAAAATTATGAACTCTAAAACAGCCTAAATATTAAAGTTGCCTGATACTGTGATTTGCTAATAACTACACATAATGTCTTTATAATGAACATATCTGAGCCACATATGACTCACAGTTTGACATGTTGTTGTAAGAGCGCACAAGAAGAAAACAAGGCACATGTTTAGAGTTAGTTTAATAAATTACAGAACTATTGAGGGCTGTGACCACACGGTGCAAGGGAAACGGCATCTCTGGAACACAGTTGGGGTCAGACTGCATACATACATACATGATAATGTCTCTGCATACAGAACATATCCCTCGAATCTTGGAAGTTGCTGACTTTTCATCCACTTGACTTTTTAGATTAAGTAATTTAATCCAGTGTTTAACTGAACTGCAGCTCTATTTAAGTTTTTTTTGGACAAATGTATTTATTGTTGCTAATAGAGTGAAGAAGTGCAGGGTGTGACTTCAGCATGTTGCAACGTTTCTTAATCTCCAAATTATAACATGTCCAATATTTTCTCATTTTTTATTCCATATTGTAGTTGCACTTCTTTGAGCCAAGTTTAGTGATTTGCCAGACATTTGTTGCTTTAGCAACAGTTACCATAAATGTGGTTAGTCATGTCTGAGCTGTTGTAATGACAATTTGTAGTACCTAGGGAACTTATAAGTGAGTCAATCTGTAGTTAACCCAGGCTGATGTGTTTGCTGCTGTGCTTTTTGTGTCCAGCATGTGTGTCTTAACATAAGAGCTGTAATGCTGAAATTCATATAAGATTAACTAAGATAAATTTGTTTTTCTAAACGTTTGGACATTTTAACTGGTGGTGTTTTTATTTTTAACAGGGAATATTTCTAAGAACTCTTCCCTTTTCACATATGACTCAAAGTACCTTTTGGACACTTACTGTCTTCTACCAAACAACAACCCTGCTTTTGTTCCTGCCTTTTCTCTGCCTGAGATACCTGATGAGGCTCTGGTGGAAGACATGATGAAGATTTGTTTGGGAGAAGGGGCACAGTTCTGTAAATATGATACCCTGACCACTCAGAGCCTCACAATGGGAAATGCCACACTCAGGGCCTACAAAAATCATCAAGCCCTAATGGAAGCCCTGGAGCCAGGTACCACATGAAACAAGATTAATCTCTCATCTTTGCATAACATTCATTAGTTACTCATAGACAAAACCATATTTCTGTTTTTATTTCATTTGTGCTAATACTAAAAATCAACTGTATAATTTGTGGATGATTACATGTTAAAGTTTGAAAACCAAGACAAAAAACACTCATACAACCTACAACAAATATCCCTGACATCTTGATCCCTGATCATGACATTCTTGTCATGATAAGGCATATTACTGTGGGCGTGGGGTGAGTCATCTGTCAACTGGTTTAGGGTGCTGTGGCCAGGGACAGTACAGAATGTATGTTCATTTTACAGCACAAAAACCAACATATGAATCTCACTGTGGACCAAAACTCAAACTGAACTGTGGGTTTGGAGAATCAGTGCTGCCCAAATGTTTATTGTTGTCTATTTTGTTTTTAAATAATAGCGTACCTGAAAACAAAGAGGACCAGCAAGAGCTCACGTGTCTGCTAAGAATTCAGCCATACACTGCAGTGATATCATGCCATTAGAAAGCTTAAAAAAGTGACAGCATTAGTTTTGAAAGTTAATTTTTAAAACATTTGAATGTCGCTGGTAAAAAAAACTATATAATAATCACAAAAAATATCATTTTTTGTTAATGCTTCTTAGTGGTGTCTTGTGGCTGGCTCGCCACTCCCAGGAATGGGAAGAAAAATGGGACACATTACCTTGTGGGGAGCACTGTGAGCTTCTCCTGCAACAAAGGCTATACACTTTATGGTTCAACACAACGCACCTGTCTGGATGATGGGACCTGGACAGGAGGACCCCCAAATTGTATAACAGGTTGGTTGTAATATGAAACAAAACTAAATAATAAATATAAATGTTGTGTTAAGCAAATTAAAACACAGTTTAACAGTATAAAATCACTATTATACATTTTCATATCTTACCGAAAGTTCTTTCTTTGTTTTCTTGCTGCAGAAAATATTGCATTACTTTCTGGCTTTATCTGAAATACAAATTTACATGTACCTAAACATAGAGAGATTACAAAATAGTCTCTTCTGGCACTGACTTCATCACAACAATGAACAACTTATAAAAATACACCAATCAGACATAACATTATGACCATTTACAAAGAAATAATTTCTCAGTTTTTTTTACTGTTATGCTAAAAGGTGCCTCTACTGTTTTGGGCCAAAACATTAGAGACACCTGTTAACATAACATACTCCAGTAGGACTCCACCACACAATTACCTTAATAATGCACATGTAGTAGAATTATTACATTTCTTACAGTTTTAACTTAAAAACTGAACAATTTATAACTTTGCAAATGCAGCATTCATGGCATCATTATTGTCATAATATTATGCCTGATTGCTGTATGATATATATAATTCAATTTCTGATGTGTTGCTGATCTCTGTGCAAGTTAGGTCTAAAAAATGCACTTCCTCTACAAATGTAAAATGTGAATGATTTTTTTCTGTAACACATTAACCAGTGCTAATTGTTTGTTACATAAATAAACCTACTTGTCTTTCTTATTCTTTACTAAATCCTCACATGTTTCATATTCAATGCAACTGGCAACATCCCCTAATGAAAACGGAGAGGGATGTGTGGAATCCTCTTCTTCTTTTCCAAACTCTTTGAAAGCCAAGGTTCAGTAGACTCATCCCTCAGCTGCACATATAGGCCATTAGCTACAAAACTATAAACTTCTGAACCTGGCTTGGCTCAGCTTTGGGTTTTGAATTAGAACCACCTGGATGTTCAATTCATTACCCCGAGCTGAACTCTGTTGTTGTGTGAGTGTTGTTGCAGCGATCAGCTGTTTCCATCAGGTGGCAGTAGTTTCCACTGAAGTTCTTGTGTGTTAAGTTTGTACCAGAACAGATTGAAGCCTCCTGTTGTCTCATCATTGTCCAATAAGAAGCAGGTTGCTTTTTAGAAAACCTTTAAAAATAACTGGTAATAACATAGTAACTGTTCATCAATTCATTGCAGTGACAAATATATTGATATTTGACCACATAGTTGGATTTCTTTAACCTAATATATCAGCTACAGTGAAGTGAGAGGAAGCAGAGCAACAAAGCCACTTGACTTGTGGTCCACCTCCACTTACATCCTTGCTTAACCCTAGTCCTCCATCCTTTCCTTGTTAGAGATGCAAGCAGAGACTTCCTTCTGATTGTAATCGGAGATGAATACACTTAATACATCAGATTTTGGGGCCCATGTAACAAGCGGCTTCAACACAACCAGCCACAGCTGGACACAATCATTCCCTGCTCCTTTATTAGGCAAACATATTAGATTCATAACTTTGTAATCTAGCACAGAGCTGTTTAGCAATGTTTCCTATTAAGTCAAATGATTTCCTTTGTTTTTTCTTTCATTTTTAATTTTTGCTTATCTCTCGCAGTAACACACTCTCTGGCTGTTCTATTGTTTTAATCAACCTATCAGTATTTGTTACACATACCGCCATACTGATCTTTAACAAAAATCCATACCATCTGTTCTGCTTCTATGGTACTATTGCAGTGACTAAGCAGACATAAAGTTTAGAGAAGTATCTAGGATGTGTCTGGAGATAAGTATAGTGTCACTGTGACACACACACACACACACACACACAATCTGGACAATGGCCACACTTGTTGTGACACTCTCATTACAAAAATCAGCGCTAACAACTGTCAACATGACCTGAGGTGCTCGGTGGCAGGTGTTGCATGAGCTGTTACCTCCGCCATTCAAACGTGACCTCTAGCCATGTAAACAATACTAAATACAGATTTGTGTATTTAGTAATGCACAATAGACAAGAGACGCCCTGACAGTTCTCCCCTCCTCCCTTTATATGAATCACTACAGCACAATGTATTGGCTGAGCCAAAGAACTGTTGTCATAGTTGAGATGAAAGCAGTGTGCTGCTCAACAACAAATGCCACCGCATCCAGTTTGCCTTCTTTTCTGAATGACTTTAATGAGCCGCCGTTGAAGTGGTGCCTGTGAACAGAAGTGACAGTAAATCCCTTCCATCCAAAGTTTATATTTATATCATTACTAAGGCTCCACCTATTTCAGATGGAAATAACCTGCTGCCGTACCTGTCAATACGCTTTTTACTGCTTTAGACAGGGGTGTGGTGCATTGTGATGATCAATGTTAATACCTTCTGATGGAACAATGGGGGTGCTGGAGAGGTGAGGGTGAGGTTTGGAAAGAAAGTCCTTGGAGTGTTTTTCATATAAGTACAGACAGAGAGGCTATGTGGGACTTGAGACGTATAAGGTTATAGAGTTTGCTAGCTTGGCTGCACCTTGTCATGATTTTCTGAAAAACAATAGCCTTGGTTGAGTATCAGCATACCAATAACAAGATAGCCCCACTTTAATGGCTTTATAACATTAATGGAGTTCCTTGTGAAGAGGAGAAGAGGGTGATTAAAGGAAAGGTGACGGCTGACAGAGAGGGATAGAGCGATTTGCACAGGAAAAGCTGACGTGGTCTGCAAGACAAAGCTTTGCTCAATTTTCTGCCTGTGCCTCTCATATTCTCCTGAGAGAGAACAAGCTGAGAGAGACAGAAGTGTTTGGTAAATGCAGGTTGCGTGGTTGTTGAACCAAGGATAGCTTGACACTTTTAAACCAGTCACAGTGCTCACAGCCTGCTGTCTTCATGTGACCATTTTTGTCAGTGTACAAACATCTCTTTCTTGGAAGGCTAAGAAAGCAGACATTCACCCTGTCATGCCCTAATTCCCAATTACTCTGATTTTTCCTATTGCTTTTTCTTTACTGACCCACTGATGACGTGAAAGTACTTACTTACAGTGTTGAAAAGAGGGTGGCACTATTTAATTTTTGTCTTTAAATGATAGAGAATTGTTTTAAAAGAAAAGTGCAAAAAAAAAAAAGTTCTCCCCAACTTTTGCATTTTATTTTGTCTGCCCTGATCACTTGCTGGAAGTTTAGTAAAGCAATACTGCAAGCTCAGCTTTACACAAATGTGTCATCCTGCTTGTATGACAAGAATGTTGCTTACAAGATTTGGGCCTTAAGAAACTTGCAAGTGTGCACTGCGTAGAAGAGACAAATTAGACTGCAACAACAAAACCCACAAGACCAAGCCAAACACTGACACTGCCAGGACACTTGTATCTTGTGTCATGTATAATAAAAACACATTATGTAATTATTAGTGTTACAGTATCAACACGTTTAAAATGAGTAAATGGTAAACCTTTAAAACATGACAGGTGCTGTCAATAAAAGGCTACTTAAAGTTCATCTGATAAAGCTGTGAGGGTATGTCAAAAATAAGCTTGAAAAAACAACTGATCAGCAGCACAGATGTCGGAGAATGCCTGCACAAGGCGCCTACTATAGTACTTGACTATGTGAAGAAAAGTTGGAACTTTTTCTAAAATGCAATAAAGCTGAAATCTGCGATTTCTCATTCCCTTGAACATTTATATATTTGACAGAAGATAAATTCTCTTTGTGAGAGAACTGTCAGTCAAAAGGCATATTTCAATGCAGGATTGCAAAGAATTTATTTCTTGTACCGTGGATCTGGGTAAATCTCAGTGCGTAAAGGCCACAGGGAACCACTGTTGAATGTGCATGACCTTCAGGCTCTCAGGCAGCGTTTAATGAGAAACCATTATGCTAATGAGATGAAGATAGACACATGGGTTTGGGGGTGCTTTAGAAAAACTGTGGTCACTTGACACAGTCTGCTGCTGCATCTAGAAATGCAACCTGAAACTCTGTTATGCCAAGAGGAAACCATACATCAGTTCTGTGCAGAAATGGACTGAAAGACCGTGCTACACATTCTGTGGTCAGAGAAGTACATGTTGACTTGGACGATTGTAACCACAAAACTGCAACAATTGGTATCCTCAGTAATGATTAATAATGGCGGCCATGGATGAGGAGGTAGAGCAGTGGCTCACGAACCGTGGTGTCGGGGGTTTAATCACCAGTTCCTCCTAGCTCCACATGTCGAGCAAAACATTGAATCCCAAGTTGCTCCTGGTAAGGCACCTTACATGGATCTGCCTTCACTTGTGAGAGTGTGCATGTAAAAAAACTGAACGTGAAGCAACTTTGGGTAGAAAATAAGGTAGAAAAGTGCTACATACACCTATCACATGTACAATCTAACGCAATCCAATACGTTATAATTTTTCTGTTTTTAGGTTCAAAGTTAAACTGTCAGAAATGTGATTATTCTGCTCACAGCAGGTCACTGTGGGCGGTGGAGTCGCACTGGAGTACATTATGTTAATGAAGAGCTGTCAAATACCTGACTGCTGGACTGGTTAGCCTCTGTAGCTCCATGTGATTCCTTTGAACACCTTTGTCTTCCAGAGCTGTTGCTGGTGCTGTGTGTAGGCACTATATGTATAAGCCCCTCAAACATATTTGGGCACAAATCTCCAGCATGAATTTAGTGAAAATACTGGTTTAATTACTGTGTAATTTAAATCTTGATGCAGCTACAAGCTTTTTAAGTTTGAACATGGAATCGTTATTGTCTGAAGTTTACTGTCTGTCGAATTCAGAGAATACTTCTACCCATCATATAAAGTCAGAGGGTGATATACACATATCGGATGGCAACAGTAGCTTTGTACAAAGACATGCAGTTACCAGGGAGAGAAAAATCAACACAAATATTTTAAGATGATATCAGCACTGTCAAGAAAAAACTCATCTATCTTAAGAAATGCTTTATGTGATAAGAGTGTAGCTCAGGGGTGTATGGGCATGGTAAAGTTATGAAAACAGTTTTAAATTTCTTATCAGTATCATCTGTTTGCAATTATTCCAGGAGATAAACACTGGAAAGGGGAGTGAATGATGATGAGTTTAAAACAAAATGCAAAATTACAAATTATAGAGATGATAAATACAAACTACCAGTTTTGAATAGTTCTGGGACCTTTTTCTGTTTTGTCAGCTTGTTTATTTCAACCTCATGACATGTGTAACGTGTTAATCCCCCCTCACTGGGTAACTGAGTGCTGTTGCTCCCTGGAGCTTTACTGTTTGATCAGTGTAGCTCAGTTCGGTGGAATAGTGAGATAGCTAAAGATTTAGATCTGAAAATAAAGTACATTAGGTGAATGCTAACACTGATTGTCTGTTTAACACATGCTCTCAGTTCACAAATGCTCTGGGCAGCTTGTTGCACTAATGCTGCTTCAGCCTCCAACAGTTGGCTGCCAGTGCTGCTGCATGCAAGGCCTGGCGGTGTGTCGCAAAACTGATTGGTTTGTAAGCTTCAGGGAATATTTGTACATGTGGGTAGGTATTTATTTGTGCTTTTGTGTGTGTGTTTGATGTTGCAAAGCTGACATTATAAGTCCAGCACCTGCAGTGCCTACCTGAAAACTCAAGGTCAGAGATTGACAAGACTTTGATAATTATCTTCCTCTTACCATCTGTATACATGCTGCCTTGAACTTCTTAGCTTATAGCTTGGTGAAACTGTAAAAAGGGCAGTAGTCTGTGGTGCGGTGGATGGAACGAGACATGATGTCCCAGAGGTGCCAGATTGGATTCGGGTCTGGGGAACGGGCAGGCCACACCATAGCATCGGTGCCTTCATCATGCAGGAACTGCTGACACACTCCAGCCACATGAGGCCTAGCATTGTCATGCATCAGAAGGAACCCAGGGCCCACTGCACCAGCATATGGTCTTACAAAGGGTCTGAGGATCTCATCCCGGTACCTAATAGAAGTCAGGGCACTTCTGACTTGCACATAGAGGTCTGTGCGGCCCTCCAAGGAAATGCCTCCTCAGACCATCATTGACCCACCGCCAAGCCAGTCAAGCTGGAGGATGTTGCAGGCAGCGGAACATTCTCCATGCTGTCTCCAGACGCCGTCACATCTGTCACATGTGCTCAGTGTGAACCTGCTCTCATCCGTAAAGAGCACAGGGCACCAATGGTAAATCTGCCAATCCTGGTGTTCTCTGGCAAATGCCAATCAGCCTGCACGGTGTTGGGCTGTGAGCACAGGCCCCACTTGTGGACGTCGGGCCCTCATAAAACTCTTATGGAGTCTTTTTCTGACAGTTTGAACAGAAACATGCACATTAGTGGCCTGCTGGAGGTCATTTTGTAGGGCTCCTGTTCCTCCTTGCACAAAGCAGCAGATAGTGGTCCTGCTGCTGAGTTGTTGTCCTCCTACGGCCCCCTCCACATCTCCTGGTGTACAGACCTGTCTCCTGGTATCTCCTCCATGCTCCGGACACTGTGCTGGGCAACACAGCAAACCTTTTTGCCACAGTGCATATTGATGTGCCATGCTGGATGAGCTGCACTACCTGAGCAACTTCTGTGGGTTGCAGACAGTGCCTCAGGCTACTTCTAGTGGTGAGGGCACTAGCAAAATGCAAAAGTGACCAAAGATCCGGCAGAAAGGATGAGGACAGGGAAATGGTCTGTGGCCACCACCTGCAAAACTATTCCTTTATAGTGGTTGTCTTGCTAATTGCCTCTAATTTCCACCTGTTGTCTGTTCCATTCGCACAATAGCAAGTGAAATTGATTTACAATCAGTGTTGCTTCCTAACTGGACAGGTTGATATCCCAGAAGTGTGATGGACTTGGACTTACATTGAAATGATTGTGTTCCCTTTATTTTTTGGGGCAATGTACATATACAGTAGGGACAAAGACTAGATCTACTCTTGCATTTTTGTTTACATACTGTACAGTAAAAAAGTTGCACTGCATTTTTTTCTGAATATTGTATGTATAATTGGTGTTGTAGATAGAGTGGTTTCACTATATACATTTAATTTTGCACAGCGATATCTGTACTATATATAATCACAACATGGATCAATTAAATGTCAGGAATGTATATATTTCAGATAATGCAGCTCATTGGCTATTATGAAAATCAGTCATGGGTGATAACAATGACTAATCTTGCTTTGGTTTGATTTTTTTTTACAGATGATGATGTGGAGTTTGTATTGGGAGCTGTTGGTTCCTTCTCAACATTGGTTGCATTGGCCGTAATAGTACTACACAGCAGGAAACGATACAGGTGGGTTCCACCAAGGTTACACCCAGTCACACCTGAGAAAAGTCAATTCCTTTATTTCACTAGTGCTACTAAATGCAATTTAGGAAACAATAAATATAGATTTGGTGTGGGCAGTATAGCCTCAAAATTATATCATAATGAACATCCAAAGAACTGGAAATCTACCTACTGTACATGCAATCAGTGATGATTCTTCCATCTCTGACTTATTTTAATATTTGTTACTAAAATATCATCTGAGGCTGACACACTGCTGTTGTTCTCAGACATTTGGTTTGTTACTTACAGTTACACAGTAATCATGTAGGTTGATAATAATATCTTATTATCAAAAACATTTTTTTTTTAGTTATAAATAATAATATATTCTAGGATAATGAATATAGTTTGTTATTATTCTTAGTGTCACTGTTGGATTAATCCCAGTAAAATTATTATCCATGTAATTTTACTTTGGGTTGATTTGGCAACACCTGTTGTTACCATGTTGAAGTATGGTTAAATATACAATTAGCAAGAATGATTAGACTTCACATGCAACAGCAGCACAACTGAAAAGGAGTCAGTTACTATAGTGAAAAGTTGATGGTGAACAGCCTAATGGGTTTCAGTGAAAATGCTACTTGTCTTCTAGCTTCAAATGTATGTAAAAAATACCACCTAAAAAGAAAAACTACTACAGTACATAGAGGGTAATCACAGAATTCAGATGCATTGATCGACTATTGTCGGAAGATGCAGGCTATATGCAGTGTTTAGCCATATGCAGTGAGTTTACGTCATGAAATACTTATACTATACTATACTCCCTCTCTGTGTAAACTACCAATGGAAAAGTCTCCACAGGTCAGACAAACACAGAATTATCATACAAATAACAGCTTGTGTGATTTTAGTAGCCTTCCATCTATACAGTATTTCTTATGTTCTGACTTTGAATATAGATAGATTATATGTTGTAAGTAGGAGGCACTTGTTATGCTTGTTATGTTGGGAAAACCAGTACAGCTAGAAACTAACTAGAGGACTTCTTCCCCTCCCATTTCCTCTTCAATTCCACCTTCCCTTTTGTTATCCAACATGTCCCGTCCACCTGACTGTTACACATACATTTTCTTTCTGATCTGATGAAATCAAATAAACCCTTATACCCCGTGGGATCATACTTATGACCGCAGTCCAAAGAAATGAGAGGCTAATGGTAGCAATAGCTCCTGGGCATATACAAGAAAATTAAAGGCCTCTTTTATGGGCTCATAGACTTCATTTGGGCTTTCCCCCACCATAACTCCAGCAGGGGAAGACGAAAGATGGATGTCAGAAGTCACCTTCTGCTCCCAGCAGCACAGGCGGGCGATGAAACTGCTCTGTTTTCATGTTGTGAGGGTAAAAAGTGTACACACCTGCCCTCTCTTGAAGCCTTGATCACAGGAGGCCAGGTGTAAAAAGAGACGAAGAGTGTCAGAAGGTCTGCAGATGTGAGGGAGGTGATCTCACACACAACATGCTGATACACATGCTAGTATGAGAGACTCAGGGCACACACAGCCATGAAGCATTCTTTGCATACAGTATCCTAAATGTGTAAAGGGAAATCTTACACATTCCTAGAGTGCGAGTGCTCACATCGACATGCATGAACACACACACATATGCATACATGCTCCCTTACAAACATGTTCAGACACATTGATTACTCCCCAATATCAATAGCATGGCAGGATGTAAGTGGCAGGGTTCTTACTATATTTCAGATCATGTCTGGTTTGCCTGTCTGGGGTAAATAAGTAGTTATACTACACAACTCTGTGTACAAATATATGTTGTGTTTGTGTGCAACAGGTAGAACAGATAGTAGCTAGGCCTTCTGTCCTCTGTTTGCTGTGTCTTGGACTGAGACTTACAAGGGTTTTTTCCTCATCTAGGGTTACTCTGCAGGTTTCAACAGGTCTACTGGCAGCACACAGCAGCAGAAAGAAAGTCATTACACCGTTAGATGTTTATGTGTGGACAGTTAGGTCCAGAAGTGTTTGGATAATGACAGAGGTTTTATGGCTTTGCGTTTATACACCACTAGAATGAATTTGAAATAAAAAAATCGAGATGTGATTGACTTGACAATTGAAGATTATTCCTTTTCTTTCCCTTTAAAAAGTCTTGAATTGCTTTCACAGTATGTTTAGGGTCATTATCCATCTGCACTGTGAAGCGCTTTCCTATCAGTTTTAAAGCATTTGGCTGAATGTGAGCAGAGAGTATAATCCTATTCGTACATCTCAGAATCAATAATGAACACTAGTGAGCCCATTTCACTGGCAGCCATACATACCCATGCCACTGCCTCCACCATGTTTGACACGTCCTTCACCATACTTTTCATTTCCCATCATTCCGGTGCAAGTTAAGTTCTGGGTTAACTTGGAACATGGGAAGCTTCTTAGATGTTTTCTGGCTTAGCCTATTTCCTTTTGTTGATGTTACCAGTGGGTTGCATCTTGTTGTAATTTACAATGATGAAGGCGTCTTTTGATTTTAGATTTTTACAATGATACTTCTACCTTCTGTATTGATGACTTGTGTTGATGTTGTGGAGGGTTTTTTCTCACCAGGGAAATGATTATGCGATCATCCAGGTTAGTTGTTTTCCGTGGTGTTCCAGTTCTTTCAGTGTTGTTGAGCTCACCAGCACTTTCTTTTTTTTTTTTTTTAATGTGCCAAACTATAAATTTGGCCATGTAGACTTATTTAGTTTTTCCAGCCTAATGATGGCCTCATTCAGTTGCATTGCGATCTCCTTGGATTTCATGTTAGTAGCTTCAGCTAAACCTCAGCTAAGCACCTGGTCAGTTAAATTCTTGTCCAAATAGCACCTGAAAATTGAGGTCACAGATCTAAAATGGCTGATATTACAGTGATGTAATGATGGTGTCTGGGCGTTACATATAGCTCATATAGACTGTACATATAACTCTCCATCCATCCATCCGTTTCCCAAACAACTTACACCGCATATAGGTCACAGGTGTGCTGGAGCCTATCCCAGCTGTCATATGGACGCAGAAGAGAAGCAGGGTACACCCTAGACAGGTCGCCAGTCCATAGCAGGGCCACATATAGAAAAAGGCAGCCATTTACACCCTCATTAGGGTCTCCAATTAACCTGACTGCATGTCTTTGGACTGTGGGAGAGAAACCACGCAAACACGGAGAGAACATGCAAACTCCACACAGACCCTGGCCAACCAGGGAATCAAACCCAGAACCTTCTTGCTGTGACGCAACAGTGCTAACCACTACACCACCATGCCGCCCACATATAGCTCTCTGTACATAAAAATGTGTGCAAAGTAGGTCACCAGACAGAATCACTGTTACAGTTAGATTGAGCTGCTTGTGAGGTTTATCATAATTTTTTTCAGGATTGAAATTACTGACCAGCACACATCATATTCAAATCATACAATGTTCCTCTGGAACAATATTCCAATCAACTGCTTTAAACAATATTAATATACATTTTTTCATATTCTTGTTGAAACGATTTTTGCTTGTTGAAATTACTGATTCTTAAAATGTTGTTTCAATGTGCTTCTAATCAAAGAAACTGGGGACAAATCACAGTCCTTGTTCTGTGCAAAACTTAGTTTCAAAGTTCTGAAAAAGCTAATATGAGGCTTTCGCTGTCTGGTCTGGTAAGCTCAAGTGGGTGCATTCAAGTAATTTAGCACAAGATTTCCTCTTTATCTTTCAGTGGACATTGTGTCCTTGCAGATTTATAGTGGAGAGATAGAAAAGAGCTTTTGGAGAAGAAGGGTAATTACAAAGTGCAAAAAATGTTTGATTGTACATATGACTACATGAGTATTGTTTTTAGAAACATGCATTTGTGAACTTATTTTTCAAGTGTCTCTAAAATGTTTATATTGACTTTAAATACTGTAAAACACCCTTAATTACAACCCTAAAAGATAGTTATTAAGAGCAGAATAGGAAATGATCTCTGCCCTGATACAAGGTCACCAGTCAGGTTTGATTAAACAAGTGTTTAGTCACCTATTCAACTCCCACCGAGCAGAAGGATGTGCAGTCAGCCATATGCCCAAAATAAATATGGAAAGGTGAGGACACTCATCTAAATTTGTATTATTTAAATATGAGTCATGATTTTATATTTTATTTGTTTCAGTTAATAGTCTTTTTTTTTGTGTTTACAGAGAGAGAAAAGTGAACCCAGAAGAGATGGTGATCCAAGAGCGAACTGGCTAAACTAGCTCTTTTTTTCTTGATTGTGAATTACACATTAAACCCTTCAGCTGCGTGACCAGTGGCAGCAAATATGTTCAGTGCTGAGCATTTGGAAGTTATATGGACTCATGTAGTTTATTAGGCCAGTGGTCTTCTCTTGCCCCATTGACCTTTTCAGGAAAACCTCAGGCACTAGTTAAGCTTTTGCATGTTGTTTGGTCTTATGTTTTCCCCTTGTTTAGTTTGGAAAGCCTCCAGGTCATGGTAAATGGTGCATGGGGCGAGGATTGAGGGTACTGAAGTAAAGGAAAAATGCCATGATTGTTTTTATATTCTTGTTTTGCATGACTGAACGACTGATCTTCGCTAGAGAGAATTGTATAAATACTACACAAAGATATCATCATTACAATCAACACTCCCTTCTCCTGTTCGGTTTAAAATAGGACCATATGTGCTCATATTCATGTCAAATGTGAATTGAACCTGATCATTTTTTGGTTGAAAGACTTTGAACTCATAACGCAGGCTTTGTGTGGGCTCGCAGCCTTCAGTCAAACGAAGAGTTTTGCTGAGTGAGTGAGCTAGAAACATTCACAGAAGTTACGTAGAGGTCAGCATTTTGTGCTAAATCAACACTACATTTCTTTTATGTCTGTATTCGAAAACAATGACTGAATGGAATATGTAGACCAATTACAATGAGAAATCAATTAGGGAAATAATAAATAAATGATGCTGTAGAGTCCTGTTCTGATCCTGTAGAGTGTTTCCTTTTTATTTTGTATATGCCTGTTTACCGTATGTGTGTTTTTTTTTTTGTTTTTTTTTTGTGCCTACTACAAGAGCTCAGATATAAAGAATCATCCCCACCAGCAGGCATGCATCATCGGACACAGACTGTAATCTCATGTTACCCTGCGGTCTTCTTCTCTACTTTGAACCTGACTCACTTCTCCTTTTCCAAAACAAAGCCCTTGGGGGGAAAAAAAGGAAACGGAGTGACAAGGTCCTGCGTGGCTGATCCCTGCGAGTGATAGGTGGGGGTCCAGCTGGGGAAAGAAGGGTTCTTGTTGGAGACTAATTGAAATAACCTGGCCTGCTGGATATAGAAAGCTTTGAAGTCTTTTGACGCATGCAGACCCAGTTTCCTAACTAGCGGTTGTGCAATGTTGCATCTTGACTCAGTGACTGTTGCTGCTTTGTCATGCCTCTGGGCGTCTTGGGACCTCGTTGTTTTTCACATAAAAACAGATTAATTTTATTTATGAACATAAATAAGTCCACATGTTACTGTGTAACCTGTTAATGAAACCAGTCCTGATATCCCAAAATGACATGCAAACCTCCCTGTGTGTCATTGTCTGGTCTGTGCAGTATCAGAGAATCACTCACTACATAATCTAACTGGGTGCAAATTCCCCTGCTTTCATGCGTCAATCACCACTCACAGCAGAGGCAATGGAGCGAGCTCCTGCGTCTGTTTGCAGATGCTGATTAATTGCGTATGGATGAAAATGGAGGGTTTTTCATCTCTGTGGGGGGCTGTTCTAACCCCAACTGTTTACAGTAACTTATCATCCCAACAACCCGCCTTAATTAGTTCAGTCAAATTCAAACACAAGTAAATGCTAATGTGCTCTGAAGATTGTTGCTTTCACGTGGGACTTTTCCCATTTCTCAGGTCTGCTCTATATCCTTGGATTACGAAGAAAGGCTTCTGAAGTGGCTTTTGGATGAGGCTTTTGTTTTGGGTGTGCTTTTTTGTTTCATGTCAACTCCAGCTTTGCAGGTGTGCTTTGTCCTTTACCTCCTTACCTCTTAATACCTTATGGTTGAACAGTGTCTTCTGACGCTAACTCCTAATTTTAAGGCGTAGGTTGAAATAAAAATTGACTTCAGGATTAGAGTGTTTGCCCAAACAGTTTTGTGTTTGAGTTTTGTCATTGACAACACGAACACATAATATTAGGGAGAAGATTTGAGCAAAGTCAGCTAATCCTAAGGTAAAAACTTTTTTTTGTTATCCTTATTTTTCATATTTTCTAAAGTCCTAAAACAGTAAGCAGTATATATACATTAATGTGTGACATACTGTAGGTTATCAAAAAGTCCTCACTGATGGAAATCGCATTTTAAATACAAAAGAAATTGAAATCTTTCTGTGTAAAATACCACTTTACACTCACTTATCACTTATTTTCACTCAGTCTTTTGTCTAATATGATCTTAATCTTACTTATGAATGAAATCCTTCATTTTTGAGCTAATTTGTATGTGTCAACTGAACCGAGTCTTGGCATGTTGCTTTTTTCTAATCTCCTGTGATTTGCTTTGGTGCTTTGATTATAAAGATTTAAGGGCTTCATTTACTGTTAATTTATATTTAAGAACTAAGACTATTTGCACACTAAGTAGACATAATCCACATTGAAGGTCACTCTATGACCCAGAGCTGAACCTCAGCTTCTGTGAGAACTCACAGAAGTGGCCCTTCAAACACAAACTGCTCTTGACATTAAGACTCGGTACAACTTTATCACTCACAAGCCAGCTACCAGTCTTACCCCCCTCTCAGTCATCAACATCAGAGGCCAAATTTCATCCCCTGAGGCAGTGTAATCCACTCAGTAACCAGCGACCGTTCGGACCCAAGGCTCATTTTTCATGGGAGTCAGTTCTTTTTATAATGCTGTACGTCATTCTTCCAGCCACAGAAAAGGCAGATACCTCACTTTACTACACCGCAGATGAGTGCAGCAGAGCAAAACAGGCCCAGAATGCCCAATCCGCCCTTACAGATGTTCGTCCTATGCCATGCCCGACACAGGAAGCCATTAAAGAGCAAATCAATCAGTCGGCAGTGTGGAAAGTGGGGGGACAAACCTCCACTGAAAGCTTGTGGAGGGGCACATTGCCAGAGGAGTGAGATACACTACACAGTTTGTACCAAATATAAATTCATTGCAGGCTCTTGGAAACTTAGTGTTTTCATAAACATGAAAACTGGGTGGAAGCGATTTCCTGATTTGGAGTGATTCAAATGCAAAGCTGTAAGCACTGACAAAAGAGATGTGACAGGAGAGAATAAATAATTTTAGCTATGCCTTTTATTTGCCTAGAGGAGAAATATTTATATAATATTTAAAATATTTTCATTCTCTTCCTGAGATGCCATTTTAGCGGCGATAATCCTCAAACAACATGCCCTCCATTTCCGAATTTAAAGGAATAGAAACTATTTTCAAATGGAGATTTTTCTGCAACTGTTCCCATGAATAAATATGTGCATTATGGCACTTATTCATGGAAAGCAAAGATGAAGTTATGCTCTGTCCTGGTTGTTTGTTTCTCTTTGAACAGGCCTAGGCCTTACAAACATGAATTGGTTTTTCCTGTGGCATTACTTTGCTGTTCTCAACACCTCTTCTCAACCAAAGATGACCACAGCCTGCCAAGCTTGGCATTTGGTTACTTCTGCTTCAATCACATTTACCTACTTACTTAATACTAATACTACTTCATCACTTTTCAGTAGCAGTAGCAGTTTTTACTAATCTGAAATGTATGTTGTCAAATAATTTATCTATTGTCACGTCACTGCCAGACGTTAACAATACTGGCGTCTATCTGGGGAAGAACCTTCAAACGGTACATATAATCTGTTGAAGGATAACTTTATCTGCCTATACGTTTAGTTTAAGTATGTAAAGCTGAGTAATTCCTTGACTAGATTTATGATAGCACCTGTCTGTTAGCACAGATCAAACTGTTTCAGAGTAAGCTGTTCCAGCAAGCATGGGAATTCCCATCAAAATCCAGCTCCAGAATCCCCCAGATCATCAAGAACTTTGTTGTTGCCATCAGAGATAAAGCTTTGCAATCCTCCCAACCATTACACTTAATGATCTGCTTAACTAGCTGCGTTACGCCAAAGCTAGCTCCAAGAAGAAAGAAAACTTCAAAAGGAACATATTCCTCCACACTGGGTTTTTTGTTCCCCCCTCTCTTTCTCCTTATCATACACCGTGGAACTTGTATGATGCACAGATCTGATAAAGAAGGAATTAAATCTCTGCTCTCTGTACGTGGACTTTAATCCGAGGATTTGTTTGTGTGACTGTGTGTGGGTGCGCACACAGTCTGAAGCCTTGTTAGTAGTAGTGCACAGACACCACACACATACACATGTGATACAGTATAGTTTCATTTTAAACCATATCAGTTTAGTCAAGCCCAGTCTTGCCTCTCCGTCTCATCTTTTACATTTCCTGCCTTTACTGCCTCAATTAAGAACATCTTACTATTCAGTGTCGGTTGTTAGTCTACTAAGATTATATCAAGCCAAATATTCACATTTTTAGACTTTAAAGGAAGATATTTTTACAGTCTAGACACAGCTTGCTTGTGGTATTTCTAATTGCTTATGTGTGCTTGTGACTGTGTCATTCATATCACGGAGGCACTGAAGGTCCTCTGTTTTTCTCTCTTCATCTTATTATGAATTCTCACCACTGTCATTTGTTATTTTGTCTCTCTTCCTAAGTGTGTCAGAACCCACAAGGTCAAAGATCTCATAAGTATTCATATCCCCATCCCCGCTCAGCTCACACTAATTGAGGAGACACAGCACTCGTGGCACCATCAGGTTAATCTGTTGATATTCATTTAAGGGAAGAAGAGTTTCACTTTATTTCTGACATTCAAACTGACTTCTGTAGTGCTGGGAAATGGTTTTGCTAGTGCTGTATTTACTACACAATGTCGTTAACATGCTGTCAGTTATACCACTGTTGCTCGACTCTTCGGATATTAAGATTATTTTTGTTTTGTCAGACACACAGTTGTGATATTGAACAGCATGTGTGATTGTTTGGCCTGTTTCATTTCAGTCTTAGTGGTTTTCATGTTGTGGTGGACAGAGGTCAGCATGGAAAAACTTCATGTTTGAAGTCATTGACAGAGTCAAGTTGGACCCCTGTTTACCACAACTGGTGGTGTTAATGATGTGGTTGTTCTGTGTACATACACAATCAAACAATGAAAAGTTTGGACTCACATTCAAATGACCATGTTTTTGAAAGAAAAGCAGCTTTTATAACATCAAATTGATCAGAAATACAGTGTAGACATATTATTGTGAGTGACTATTGAGGCACCTTTTTAAAGGAACATTTATATAAACATATAGAGGCTTGATCAGCAATCATTAATACTGTCCAAAGTCAGTTCCAGTGTAAGTGTGTTAAAGTGTTAAAATGATTACTGATCATTAGCGAACCATTTTGCAGTGATGGTAACACATTTAAAAACATTGTAACCATGATATGAAATCATCATAATTACTATGTGTGTCCAAACTTTTAACTGCTATTGTATTTGAGTTTCAGTTTACACTCTTTATGTGAAGCTTAGCTGTGTAACTGTGTGAGGCTCTAGCTACATATTTACCAGACAGACAAGTGGCATCAGTTTCCTCATCCAACTCTCAGAAAGAAAAGTGTATTTTTCAAGATATCAAACTATTTTTTTAATGATAATTTCATAGTTGTGGCGGATTTGCAATATTTTATCTTTGAAAACAAACATTTCTTATGCTTGCTGATTCACAACAAATATGACAAATTGCAGTAATCTCTCACAGTTATCTCTGTGTAGTGTAATTCTCTATATGCAATTATAGATTAACTAAAATTTTCCAACTTTCTTTTCTATCAGTTTCACTGTGATTTGCAGGAAAGGATTTGTTTTGCTGTCTGAATTCAGCTTTAGAAGAGGAGGAGGACACAGTTTCCCCTGCGTAGTTTCATTTCATAATTGGAACTGGGATGTAGCGGGATACGTGCCAAACATCAGTAGAACGTGGTGGATTAGCAGAAACTGTGTATGGGGGTTGCCTTGTTTATAACCACAAACATAAACCTTTGTTCCTCCATTCTGTGGTTTGAAACTGGATATTGTCACTGTAGATATGTGACACTAAAGACCCGTGTTTCTGCTTTCACTTGGCTACAAAATGTTTAGATGTTGAAAAGAAATGACGTTAAAACATTTTTCATTTTTATTTTCTAACTCTTGTAAACAATGTAGCCCTACCAAAGTTTGTACCCCCTCAAAGTGTGGCTGTCTTCAGCAGTTTACGCTCTGCATATGGTTCTCACATTGCATACCGTGAATGGAAGACACAGAAAGACACCCATCAGAGGATGTTTGTAATGTTGTCAAATGAAAAAAAAAACAGCTACAGTGTAAAAACAAGTCTGGCCTCAATATACTCCACTGGAGTTGTTTGTGCTCAGAAAAAGCTTGTGGACTGAGACTGAATCAGTGTGGTGATCACTTTTTAAAGTCCTTTGAAGACTGAATTAAAAAAAAAAAAAAAAACACTGTTGAGACAATCTGATGCGTTGTGTTTCAGCAAAACAAGGTTTCCTAGAATTTTCTGACAATTTCACCACTATTTCCAAGTAGATATTTAACATCTTTATTAAGTGTCCTTCCAAAAGAGTTGAGAAATCTTGTTATTTAGAGGCCTCATTCGTGGCTTTGGTCCTGTGTTTCATAGTCTTTTTAAGTGCATAGTGGATTGACAGTGCCAACACATCTGACTCGGATCCATTTTAGGATGATTCTTACAAACTGATGCTCTGTGTAGGAACATTGTTTTAGGACAGAATGTGCGGCATTATTGGCCCAACAACCTTCCTGTTTCTCGCCCTGTGATGAGTTCATGCGAAGAAATTGACTCTGATGGTGTTAGTCAGTAATGGATGCCAGGAGGATGCATTTTGCTCCGCTCTATTGGCATCGAGTAATACTGTAAACAGTCTTCTCTGTGAGCGAATACTTATGCTGTTTAATATTTATGAACTGATCAACTGTGGTGGGATTGGTTGGGAGTAGAGATGTAGCAACAGGGACAGCAGCTGCCCCTTCTTGCCATCCTGTAGATCCGACTTTGTCCAAAACCATAGTTTGTTTTTTTTACTTTCAGCTTATCCTGTGGTCAATGTTTGCCGCTGTAAATCATGCGCGTATGCCCATAGATTTGGCATAGGTTTTATGCTGGATACTCTTCCTGAAGTAACTCTCATTCATTTTCACCAGGCTTGGGAGCGGCACCCAGAGTATACTGGCTTGTACAACCTCAGTGGCTTGGGTTTAGTGGGCATTTTGGGGGTTCAGTGTCTTGAACTGCCAACCCTATAGTCAAGGGTTGCTGCTCTACCACCAAAATATCGAGTGGTGGATTTAAATAAATTACAGTTGTCACTATAAGTTGCATTTATCACATGTTACTGTTTTAAAGTCAAAGTAAGTTCTCAGGAAAGGCGTTTAACATGCATGTGCCTTTATCCAGTTATGTTTTTAAATATGCTGAAATGTCAAATCTATCACCTAAAAATGAATAAACTGCAATCACACATACAGTTTTGTAGGGAAGATAATTTCAACCAGATCATATTTCCTGTTGACATAATGACAGTATGTTCAGGATTAAAGTAAATGAGCAATAGCAAATTTGTTGATTTTGAACATTCAAGCAACAGTTTCTGCCAGAACATCCGACCTAAAACATCCACTTTTCTTTTCCACCAAAACATCCAGTTTTGTGACTACAGTGCTATTAAACATTTAGTTCCGTTTATTAAACTTAAAACAATACCACAGTGTTTCTCTAACTTTAGCCAAAGTGCCTTTCTTGCCTAATTCCAATCTTACAAACTTGGGTCTGCAGCTTAAAGGAGTATACCTTTTTAGAAGACAGAGTTGAAAATGTTTGTGTTGGATTGTGTAACTAAACTTTCATATATTTTTTTTTAACATGTAATGTGGCTTCTTAGACGAAGGCCCCATTAGGATGTAAAGATATTCACAATGCAAAATAATTCATTACATCACAAGCAGTAAAACCTTTTGTCATTATTTTTCTACAGTTCCTCAGCACTACCACTGCCACCCGCTTTCAAATGAGTTTTATTACCTCACCCAATAAATCAGTCACTTTTATAGGATTTCCCAAAAATGGAATGATCACTTATGCAGGGACCAGGCCCTATTTTATAAGGACCAGTATGCTTTAGGTATGGTTTTTGGTTTGGTTTTGAAACTTTTGTGGCAGTATTCTCGGCCTTTGAGGCTGACGAACAAGACTTAAGAAACAAAAATGGCTGGTTTTCGCTGTGTTTAAAAGATGGCTAGTGGGCTCAGGTTCTAGCAGAAATTCTCATCTTGTGCTCACAGTTTCTTCCCTTCTGGTCAAACCGGATAAACAAAACAACCACTGCAGACACTGGAGAGTAGTAACAGCCCATGCCATGCCATGTCATGGTAAAAGATAATTCTAGCTTTCTACTTTAGTATATTTGTATATTTCTCATGTCATGGTCATTTTATGGGGTTGGGCTTTATTCCAGTTATAATAATAATAATGAGATTATGACACCAAGATAACTGCTGTTAAGATCTTATAGCACAGTGTGACGCTGTTACACAGAAGCCTGACAGGACAAGAAATACTAGCAGCTGGGGTCAGACATGTTTTGAATAAACCCTCAGGTTAGCTGGCAGGAGACAACAAAGGTGTGTGGTAAATTTACGACTCTCTCTGTTGTCAACATCCATCACAGTTTACAGACATTCTGGTTCAGTGTAGGATGATTACAGTGCATTGAATGTGTATTTTAGTAACTGGTTCAGATAATCTTGTATTTCTTGCATCATTAACACCACGTCTCCAGTTGTAGCACTTGGTTAGTACAATGTTATTCTATATGATAGAAGTAATAGGTAATGTATGACAATCAAAGTCAAGTTGTAATAAATTGTAATTTGCCTTTTTCCAGTGATTTAGTCCTGATAAATACCTTGTTGTGTACAGAAATACGTTCGATCTGCTTCTCATCTTATCTCAATCTGTTATCTATTATTTCTTTCTCTCTTTGTTGTTCTTTTTAAGCAGATAAAAGTGAGCTGCGTTACAATAAAAATTCCAGAGGGTGTCACCCACCCGGAGTCTAATTAGAGACCTGGGAAGCCATGCAAGATGGATGATCGTTGTGTGTGTCAGCGGAGAGAGGCGGAGAGAGGCGGAGGAGGCGAGGTTGTGGAGCTACGGCAGTTGCTGGTTACGTGCAGGTGGCTGGATGTGAAGGTTCGCTTTTATCTTGGCTTTGAACATGGGTAAGCTCAGGGGCCTGTACAGGTGTGTGTGTGTGTGTGTGTGTGTGTGTGTGTGTGTGTGTGTGTGTGTTTAGTAAAGGGGATCTGAGAGAAGTTGATGGTTGGAGGGATGTTACTGGTACAGATGGGGCCAGAGGCAGTCCTTTGTCAAGGGGAGTCCACTTCAGCACAGCTTTGCTGAGGTCAGACGGTGACACCGTAATGTGTACTGCGTTGTGTAAAACCACTAATGATGTGGATCATATAGACACTGATGTGGCCGCATGAGGGGGTGTTGGCCAGGTCACACAGACTTCAGACAACAACCAGATGCTGTGGTTGAGTAATCGCATCGACTCACTGTGTCCCCCACAGGAGTAGACATATGAATTTGCGCGTCATTGTGTGTGCCAGTGTGTTTTGTTTTTAATTAATGTAAGCAATGGCAGAGATTGCTTTGGCACTGAGGAGAATAATGCTGACAGCAAACTGTGACTCACTGGTGAAGTCAAAGGAGAGAAAATCATTCCTGTCAAGTTGCTGCCAAATCAGACAAAAACTGAGAAGCTTTTTTAAAAGGGTGTGCACTTTCCCAAACCTCTAAATTTAATCTCAGAATTGAGGTGTGGCTACTGAAAGATACTAGCCTTGAATGAATGGTTCACCTAAATTAAAAAAAAAGAAAATTATAAAAAATTGTTTTACACCCTCCTGCACACTCTTGATTGTTTTTTCTGTAGCAACAAGTCTTTCTAGAAATAATATCAACAGAACAATGGGCAGTAATCTGTTTACACTGGAAATACTTTATACTATCTATGATTAACTTCATTTCCATTCTGTCAATTAGTTTTAAGTAATTGTTGCAAAAAATTATTGTTGCGAGGAAAAAAAGTTGTAAAACTCCAGTCGCAGTGTCTCATACTCAAATTGTTTTATCCAACCAGGTCCAAATGTCTAAAACAGATGGATGGATCATCCATTATCATAACCTCTTTTCCTTCCAAGGTTTGTGGGAGTGCTGGAGCCTGTGCCAGCAGGGTACAACCCAGAAAGGTCATCAGTCTATCACAGGGCTGATATATAGAGACAGACAACCATTCACACCTACGGGCAATTTAGAGTCACAAGTTAATCTAACTGCATGTGTTTGGATGTTGGGAGAAAGCCTGGGTACCTGGAGAAAACCCACGCAGACGCAGGGAAACATGCAAACTCCACACAGAAAGGCATCCAGCCGACCTGTGGATTCAAAATTGGGTCTTTCTTGCTGTGAGGCGCCAGTGCTAACCACTACACCACTGTGCCGCCCACCTCTAAAACATTCAGTAGAATATCATATGAGACAAATAAGATATTCAAATAATTGTATCTGAAATCTATAACATTTTTAGATGAAATGATTAATTGTTGCAGTTGATATCCTGCAGGACCTTGTTTCTGGAAATACACTCTGCTGTTTTTAAATGACATTTTAATGCAGCACCACAAACTAAACTCAGGCAGTGGAAATGCTGATGGCTCGAAGCAATGAACACACAAACTCACCAGAAATTAAACTAGCAAGCTAGATGCCACTATAGGAACATGAGAAAACATGTTTGCGGTTGATTGACTCTAGGAATTATGTGTTCTCGGTTTCTCTCACATGCAAGGAAGTGGCAAATCTTTAAAACAGCATTTTTGCCAGCTAAACCAGTTTTGAGAGGATCAGGTATAATACAATGACATCCTCTTAAATGCCAAGTACAGCAGGAGAAATAGTTCCCACCGCAAGGACAGAAATGTGGCATTAGGATTCAGGGCCAGGCACCAGTGTGTAACAAGACAAAGGAAGGACATGACATAGTCTTGGCTCCAGAATTTGTGAATTTAGAGCACCTGGGCCAACTTCTATTTCAACTATGCAGAACTTTCTATTGTCAGGCAGGTCAGGGATGTACTTTCTGATACAGTACATCTCTGTGGATTGTTCTTGACGTGACCTCCAGCCTCCGTCTTGCATAACTCAACAGGCAGGACACACATATACGGTGAAGGGCTTGCTGAGGCCTCCCATGTTAAAAACGGGCCATTTGATGTTCTCACACTAATGAAAAAGTCAAACTGTCTGAAAGGAAAACTGCTAAAATAATAAAGTCTGGACGTCATGTGTGGAAGAGTTGAGTTTTATCTGGGGAGAGCATAAAAAACAGAAGAAATACAGTTACTCCAGCAGACTGCAAGGAATGTGGCCAGGCGGCGTGTACAGACAAGTCCAACATGTGATCATACACTCTCAGAGTGAGAGCAAAGAAGACAAAGGAATCCTTCCTATACCACAACTGCACGCTGATAACAGGGGTGATGGGAGGTAATTACAGGAGTCCAATTCAGATGAATTTTCATATGGATGTAGCTCATGTCATGTCCAGACTGGGAGAAGTAATCATGATTTTTTTGAGCACATAAACATGTCACATACTTAATAACATAAATAATACCGTATATACGTAGGAGTTCACGTTGGAAGAAGGATTTAGCTGTACTCAAGTTAAAGGTGTGTTGAGTCATTGCAACTGGGCTTCTTTCTTATCAGGTTGAAACATTTCACTACTCATCCAAAGTCAGTAGAAGACCTTAAATTTATCCTTGAGGTTGGTTTCACTTCAGACTTGGTCAAAGTGTGGGGATGTCTCCTACCAGCTGTGAGCTGCGACACTTAGTTGATTAATTAATCAGTAAGCATTAATCTGCAACTGTTTTGATAGGCAGCTTTATTAAAATTGTCCAATTTCAAAGGTTCCGACTTTGCCATTGTGAATATTTCCTGTCTTCTGTGAATCTGGTTGTGAATCAGGCAGATGAACTTTACATACAAAAAGTAAAAAAAAAACATTAGTTAGCATTATTAAGCACCATTACTGTAATAGCAGAAAGAAACTGTTCAATTAGTGTAACTGTATTAGGTTGTTTAAGCCACTTTACATAAATCGATTGTATGTAATTATAGCCTGTGGTTTGAATGTAAATGCTTCAGTATTAAGGAACTGTAGTGGAGTAAAAAGTTCAGTACAGAAGTAGTAGTGTGGAAGCACAGTATAAAATAACACAACATTTAAATACTCAATTGTGAAAACTGTGCTAAAGTTCAGTATGTGAGTTTCTGTACTGGGTTATTTTCCACCGCTGATTACATATATTGTCACAACATTTACTTCAGACTAAAACCAACTGTCATGCACTCACAGGAAAAGTTAGACCTCTCAGTCACAGCCACGGTAAATTGTCAGTATGGTTAAATTATAATAAACCACTTTCTCTGAAGCTCAGCCTTTACTGAAGTGAAGTTTTTACCAGCAGTATCTCAAGGCCACACAGTTACATTTCTCGAAAGGGCACACGTCATGCTAGATTACTTTCCCAGTGCACCCCCAACTCAACCCTTCTGGTTTTGGCAAAATAAATGTTGGGCTTTTTTCTTCAAGAGCAGTGAGATCATACTGGATTTTCTATTTTTAGGCTAATAGGCTGCCTCTGGACACTTAATAATGCTGCATAAAGTGTGCAGTGAAACACACGAGGGTGCTGTTTCACACTTCAGAGCTGCCGTGTCAGATGACAGAGGTGAGAGGCACCAACAGCACCACACACACTGTGCACCTGTTTCTATCCAGTGAATGACATATGAAATGCTTTAATGGAGGCATGTATGCCATTCAAAGAGTGACCAACAATTAGTATTTATTCACTTTCTGATTTTATATTCTAATCTGTTGAGTCTCCTTAATGTAGAAATAAGTCTCAAAATGAACAATTGGGATTAAAATATAAACATTGTCTGCTCATTTTGTTATGTGACCCTGTTAAATGAATCATCAATGTCTGTGGACCATACAAATCTAAATTAATAACCGATCATGAAAAGCAAAAGTCAGACAAAGAAAGTCTTTTATTGCCAAAATTGTCCCGAGGGACGTATCCCACCGAAGATGTTCTATTTATTAGAAGAACATAAAACATGTTTTTGTTAGAAGATTTCTTTGATCGCATCTCCTGCAGCAAGAACAGAAATGGTGTCTCTTCTGTAAGAAATTATGTTCCCAGCCTCTCCAAATGCTTATGATATTAAGATACATGATTGTAAAGTAACCATAATTCTTCCAGGATCACATGAGCTCTTTCTATATTGTAACTATTCAAATGATGAGGTCTTTTTGATTTGTCTTTATGAACAGTTTAGTGTGTACTGTGTAGCACCAAACTTAATGGGCCCCCAGTAAGATTTCGACCACACGGAAACAGTTTCCCCATGATGCTACACGAGGGACTCACTGTGTTGCTCTGGTTCTGTCATACTTTGGCATAATCTCTGTGCTTTATATTAATGCAAGGATCTCACAGTAACTGCGTGATGACTTCATGGTGCTTAAAGGAAGTTTTTACCCTCTGAGGAGTTTTCTTGCTGGTTGATTTAGTTTGCTGCAATTTTAAAGTTATTACTGGTATATTTCTCTGGAATTTGCTTTAAGCTCAGTTATTAAAAAAGGAAAATCAATTTGTACTTTACCAACCTGCTCTTCATGCACCGCAGAGTCCACCCTCCAGCCCCAGCACCGCCAACCTCCCTCCCTCCTCCCCTTTCTTTGCGCTGCTTCCTCAGCTCTGCAGGTTGAATCTATTGCCCCTGTTTCCTGTCACATGGGTTGGAAATAGGATCCCTTCTTTCTACTATCTGGTCCCGTCTTTGTGGTGTCAGAATAGTAGTAGTTATAGGAACTGTCTTGAAGTTCAGGGACTTGTAACACCGGCCAAACATCGACTCCTGCACAGTCAGTCAGTCAGTCCACCAGTCAGCAGGTCTGCGCATCCGTCCGTCAGGCTGCACTTCACCTGAGAGCCAGTTCAGACTCTTTAATCACACGATGGATTCCTGGACAGTCTCCTCTGCTCTTCTTCTCGCTGGGTTTATATCTTCTGCGGCTTTTAGTCATTTCGACACCGGTATGTGAAACTTTTTATTCTCGCCTTTTCTCAGGATTTGTTCCGGAAAATGTGGACAAGGTCGGCAGTCTCTCCGAAGTTGCTCCTTTACGCGCCAAGCTCTTAACGTTTTAGAAATTGGGAGAATATGACCAGAAATGTGTTTTAGTTTAATGGCATAGTGATGTTTAATCGGTTGGTATGGAACATGACACAGATCGGAGCCAAAGCAACTTCATTCATAGTTCATCGCCTTGGTCCAGTTCTCACCACGACACCGTTTCCCTACATGCTGCCTTTATTTTGACGGTTCGCAGGCTACAGTGAGAAGGTTGTTGATTCTTGGATTAAATGGAGTGAGGCGGTGTGAGCAGAGAGACTGGTCCGATCAGAGCTTTTACTGTCACATCCACACCTACAGAGTAAACACATCTGGTCCAAGGCGAATCCCAAGGTGTCCTCTGATCTGTAGAGCCCCTGCGACAAAACCATACGTCACCGGGTCCGTGCAGACTGTATCTGGAAAAGGGCTCGCACCTATATGCTGTTTTAAATATAATGTTTCGATTGAATCAGAAGGAGTGTTGACTGTGAACCCAACACAGCAGCTTTTACGCATTAGACTCTCAAACGCGTCCTGCGCCCGCAGTCCCGAAGTGTTTACCTGCTCTGCATCAGCTGCTCGTGGCTCATCAGTCACACTGACCGTCCACACTGTCAACAGTTACGGCAGAACGTGTTTATAATGTTTAACTGGTAATCGCCGCATTAATGTTGTATGTGTTGGATTATTGCGTCTTTAATCGAACTACATACTTCGCCCCCACCCTCACCCTCCCACCACCGCTGGAATGAACTCGAAGCCCTCAGCTCAGTCATCTGATATCATCAATTAAATTTACCATCAAGTTCTAACTAATACGCGAGGATACGGTTGCGTCTATCTGCAGAACTTCAAAGTTGCAGCCGGATCCCCGTTCAAAGCTGCGTTCCCGGCGAATATTTAGTTTTAATGTGAATATCTAATAATGACGACCACACAAACCAAGTTTCTCCTTGCTGTAATTTGCGCCGCGTTTCATGTCGAAGCAGCAAATGCCCATGCTTTTCTTTTTAATTTTTTTGTCTCTTAATTATACCCCGCGATTTCAAATTAGAGGGTCCGCCATCTGGGCCAGTGCGTAAGTACTCCCATGTGTACCTATGTATTAGCACAGTATTTAAAGCAATGGCATTCCCCCTCATAACACTGGGGAGAAGGAATGCCAAGTTTATGTTTAGTTTAAGTCAGCTGTGCCTTATTTACTATACAATAAAACAATATTTTTTGCAGAAGAAGTCAGTCTCTTGTTGTACGTACAATTAGTGACTGTTCCCTGCTCTCTGTGCTATATTCTTGCCAGATGCCCTTAAAATATTTGGATGGTGCAATTTAAAATGTCACATGTGAAACTCAGCTCTACTACTTGAAGGAAAATCCCACCTTATACCTTTCTGCAGTGAAGACACAACCAGTTTCTTTTTCAGTGTTGTTTAATGGTTTATTTTTGTTGTGAGTACAGATTATTTGCTTAATGTCTGGGGCAAACAGAGTTTAATAGCAGGAAAGCGTTCATGCATGTCAAAACGTGGGTGGATTTTTGGTGTCAATCTTGGTTAATGTTTGATGCAACATGCTGGGAAATGTAGAGACCTCAGGGGGAGCGGAGGACACATGTTGAGGACAAAGTGGACACTGAAACAGGCAGAGCTGCAAAGTAGCTCCTGGATTGTACTGAATTAGTTGATGTAGATAATATAAATGTACTACTTAAGCATGTCTCATGTGGCTCAGTGTCATTCTGGCCGACTTTATGAATGTGGACATATCTGTCAGAAGAATCCAGGGCTCGTATGTGATGTAAGTAAAATATGGGCGTGTGCGAAAATGAATTCTTAAACAGCTGAGTTTTCCTTTAACTGCTACAGCTACTGTAGGTCACGCAGCAACTTTTTTTTTTTTTAATGTTCTGCAGAAATACATCTGATGCTGTTTTTGTGACAGAGTGTCAAACACAATTATACTGGAGTGTTTTCACGGTCCTGGTAGACTGCGGCGTTCTGTCAAGCAGAAGTTTATTAACAGAAAAGTGTTTTTCACCTTACGCTGAGGAATAATCATGTGCTCAGTGATACAAACACACACACACAGATGTATATATATATATATATAAAGAGAGAGAGAGGAAAAGAGTGGAAATGTGGCTGAGTGATAGATATCATAAGTTGGACGTAATTGGAGCAGGTAAGTGCCTTTATGCAAGCTGCAGTATAGTATGAGCTCTCTTCCATATAGCAGTAAAGAGTATTAGTTCCAATGACTCTTATCCTTAATGGATGTGATTTCTCTTGCCCTTGCTCTCGGAGGCTTTATAAAGAAACTCATCCAGACTCCCACATGCTGTTGTGTCTGACTGCGGCCTGTCGTTGCTCCCTTGGCAGCTGTTTATGCCCCTTCACACAAACATACACACAAGTGGAAGCTGAATCCTGTCAGAGCTGCCAAGATGAGGCATTATTGAATTGCTCTGTAAGCCGTTAATGATGTGGCTGAAGGTGTTGTCAACAAGCTCGAGCAGTTGATCATGTTGTTCTTGATGTACCTAGTTTTCATGACCTGTTACTTGTGGGTTGATGATGGAGGGAAGAGTGTCATAGTGCGCCATTTACCTACATGCATGTCTTTTGTTTATACAAATGATGCATCACACTTTTGAAATGGAGGCTCACCCTTAAAATGATCCAAAAACTCAGTGGTAGAGTGAGTGAGGCATTTTCCTGTTGGTACATGCAGGGATAACCTATAATCAATCTCAGGTCACCAGAGGTTGGAGGATGATCAAAGGAATTGTTCAGCATTTTGCTAAAATAAATTGCTGGTTATTTCCTTTCTTGTCAAGAGTTAGAAACTGGTACAACCCTCATTTCATTTCATATAGTAAAGCTACATTCATCAGGCAGTTAGCGTATCATAGTATAAAGGCTGGACAGAGCCAGGCTAGTTGTTAGTTTCTGTGTTTGTGCTAAGCTAATCAGCTTCTGGCTATATTTTCATATGGACAGACATGAGAGTGGTATCATATCTTGAAATTCTCAACACGTGTGTTGGACTGACAAGGAAATGTTAGAAGGCACTGCAGCCTGTCATGTGACTTGCTCATTTACCTCGAAAGGAAAACAATTTTCATTGTGTTGAGCTGAGGCTTGAACAGGACTGGTGGTGACATTTTAACAATGTGAATCACATTCTCATTATGTGATCTCAGCAGACCCAACTGTCAGAAACCAAACCAGTTGAAGAAAACAGATTAATATCAGGCTGTGCTCGACCAACTGAATCTTAGCCTTATGGGCTTTCTTCTCACCTGCAGTCCTTGCCAAGTCTTTGTTTAAGTAGACATGCATGAAATAACTTGTAAGGCCACAGTGGGAAGATCTGCAAAGGCTTGATTTCTATGCAATACAGCAAGATCTCTCATCAAACTTGCCACAGGTTAAATAAGGTAGATTATTTCCAGACTGAACCAGAGATATTTAAACATTTTACTTCCAGTCCCAACACTTTGCTTTCTGTCTTTCTTGAAGCAGTGCATGCTCCAGATAGAGAGGTGGGTGCATGAATGACAGCATGTATTGTGGTTTCTCTTTGTAGCATGAACTGTATTTAAGCTGCTGCGTAAACTGGCATAGTGTAGGTCTGAACTCTCGTGAGGTCAGTTGATGTGTTATTGATAAGAGTATATATATTGTAGGCATAGGTTGGGGTGGCATGGTGGTGTAGTGGTTAGCACTGTCACCTTGCAGATAGAAGGACATGCGTCTCCATCCAATTCAATGCACCAGTAAGCCAGGTGCCACTTTATGTGGAGCTTGCATGGGTTGACTTCTGATTCTTGTGTGTAATAGTCCAGTTTTGACCTTGGAAAGAGCAGCTGATAAGACTACCATAGTCTAGTTATCATGGAATTTTATATGTTAAATTATTTTTGAGCACCATAAGTACCTTTTTGGACTTAAAATCTGAGGTTTACAACCAATTGTGTGGATATTTTTTTATAAGTCTGTAGAGTTTCCAAAAACAGTGAAAAATATCCATCTCTGATGACTAAGTGTTTAACACTTTTGAAATTGATTCATTTTTAACACAATTAATCAGCCAATAATTCCAGTACTATGTGTGTGTTTATGTAAAGTTCAGATGTGAAGCAGCTGCAACCATCTGGAGTCTATAAACTTCCAGCGTTCCTGCGTAAGATTTTAAAGGGGCCACGTCAAGTGTCAAACCAAGAGGTCTCACATCCTCTATCTCCTATGTACCTCCTTCCTCTTTCCAAACCACACGCAAATAACCACACGCAAACCACCATATGTTAACCAATTGACCAGTCCACAGCTCTCACACACAGCTAATCATCTTATCTATCTCAAGTTAATCCACTCTTAACTTGTAAACGCAGTCTACACAGTGCAGTTTATGAGCGGTCTTCATCAACCTTTGTAACCCTTGACACACAAGGATCTTTGAGCGTGTGTGTATGAGAGAGAGAGAGAGATACTTTGAAGTGTCTGCCTTGAAAGATAATAACAGACTATCTTCAGCTGTTTGAAGGAACATAAGCTTGTGTTGGCAGAGGTGATTGCGATGGAGCATTGGTTTGAGGAGAGACAGTGGGCTCTTAAAGAGTTTAACATGAGGGCGTTTGGTGTGTGGATAAACCCTCTGTGCTTACTGTGGGGAGTGTCGGAGGGCATTATGGGAAGAGGGTGCATGGGGTCTGGGTCTCAGATGTGGGCCTTGTGGTCACCCCCACTTTTCCGGTAAGGAGATGGAGATGGAAACCTCTCCTCCCTTGGTGAGCTTCTGTATAGCAGACACAAGTTCAGACAAACCACTGGGGTAGATTGGTGTGGTGTGCTGTACTCTGTGTATGTGTGTGTGTGTGTGTACACGCACTGGGCAAGACTAAGTAAGTGAATTCATGATGAATTCATGATTAAGGATGTGACTATGTTGTATTTTTGCAAACAAGGCTAACTTTGGCCATAACTTCTTCCTGAGGTTAGATTTATGTTGGTTTTAGGGTCAGGGTTTGGATTTAGAGTTATTTTTTATACTTACTAGACACATACTTATATATTGAAATCACATGTAACGCGAACATAAGCATGAACCAAAATCAGCTTTACTTAAAATAAAAATTTAATAAAAAATTTATATGCAGCTACTGAAACGGCCACACAGTTTCATTGTGAACAGTTTGTTAGCAGTTATTGGATGTAGCCTTTCAAATTCACAAAGTGACGGTAATGACATTGAAAAACCTCCAAAGCAAATAATAAGAAAGTGGTTAATTTGAAAGCAACTCTGTGAACTGTTCAGTCTTCACTCCAAGTATGGAGAAAAAAAACGTGTCACAACAAGGTGTGGATTTGTTTGAGGGTTATCATGAGTAGCATCATCTATTTAATTAGTAACTGAAAAGGCTGCAGAGATTTGTAAAATGTATTCTTTTAGTAGGACTGTCAACGTCAGCGCATTAACACATGCAATTAATCTAGAAATTTGAACTTGTTACTATTTTTTTATTCAAATTAATCATATGATTACATTTGACCCCAACTTCTTCCCATACATGTAACTGCACTCGCTTACCTGGCTGTGTGGGATAAGTGCACGTCAAACAGGGATAATACAATGACTGAGGAGACGTCACGCAGCATGCTCAACGGCATAAAAATTGTAAAAGCTTCCAGATGTAAGTTTGGAATAAACTAAGGTTGTGTGCACATACTGCACTGATGAACTGTCCTTCCACCTCATGCCATGTGATATTTATTACCACTGAGCTTTGGTCAGGATCTTCATACTTTGGCATATCACACCAAAACAATGTGGATGAGGATATTATGCTCTTGCTAAGAGGAAACATTAGTTTTGTAGCTGTTCTCTGTTCTCTTTTTCTGACTTTCGAAAAAAGTCCCTTGCCTTTCACTCAAGGGCATGAAAAAGCATCTCCATCAATCACAGGAGAGAACAATTTCACATGGTTGCTTTTACTATCTGTTTTCTCAGCTTTTGTTGGAAAGATGCACAAAGTGATGAATGGGCTTCTTACACTCCTTTAAACGTCCTGTAGGTTGCACAGTCAGTATGTCCTGGTTATTTTAACCGTACACTCACTCAGTATGTCTCCTCTTTGTGTATGTTTATGTATAATCAGCTTTCAACCAGGACATATGGAGCCATCATAATTTTTTACCCCAAAGGTTTAAGTTCATCAAAAACCAACCACACAACTAAAAATGGGACCGAAGTGACCAACAACTGTCTAGACTAGAGGTGCAAAGTTTGCATTTACTGGTTTGTACTCACTGATTGTGTTTACATGAACTTAAGTCACGAGGTCACTCAGAGAAACCAGGTTTCTCGGGTCTACATGCACTTAAGAGACCTGGTTAATTGAAATCTGCGTGGAAGCATGTATTTTTTTTTTCATTTCTTGATACATAGGGGCGAAGCTGACAGCTAAAGAGAGACATGCAGAAAGACACAATGGTACTTTTCACAGCTCAAACTGGCTGACTCTCTCAGCTAACCGGCAGAGATACAGTGTTCATGTTCATGCTGGTTGACCTACCATTGAGTTGCAGTATTTTTCAGCACAATGCTGCATAATTTTGTCTCTATAAATATGATATAAAAGGCTCATTCCACTAATGGAAATATGAGAGTAATAACAACATAACACTTTTTCCCTGGGCATCACCAAATATTGTTTTACATTTGTACAGTACATTCTTGGGAATAAAATAGATTTAAACCTACATGAAGAGTGTAAAGCCTGAAAAGAAAATAAAGTTTTTTTCTTTTTGCATGGTCTAACACGTTTGGTCAGAATCTCTTGACTTGTGAAGACAGGCCAATGTTTTGAAGAATTACGTAATTTAGTTGGCTAAAAGTTGAATCTGGCTTCTGTGTTAGCAGGCTGCCCGTTTACTTCCTGTTGACCTCTGGGTGGTGCCCTGTGAAGGTCAAGTTGTGGGCAACACCCTTGTTCTTCCATGCCAAGGAAGGGCCGCCCATAAAACCACCAACCACTAAGATGGGGAAACAGACGTAGTTATTATAAACACAATCATGCTATTATCATGCCTCTGTGATTCTCGTTCTGTCGTGTTCAAAGGCTTACATTTGTTTGATCAAAGTACCTCTATGCATGTCATTCCCCACTCTCTGCTCTTCTCCTTTTAAACTTCCGCCGAGTGCAGCTCTTTCATTTTTCTCTCACCTTGTGCAAATCACCACCTGCTCACGCGGCTGGTTGGGTGACCCAGCATGCAAAGCAGGCGGCTAGTTCCAGCTTCGGGATCTTTGATGTTGATGTTGGTGCATGGGAAGCCCCCCTCAGAGGTGACAAGGCATGACAGATGTGATAGTCATGTAAAGAGTCACAGAGCCACAAGAGAAAAAAGGCGTCCCCAAACAAAGCGGGGTAAGGTTGAGTGTGTCACTCACGGTCCCTGATCCATGGAGGCCGTCCTGTGAGACAACATGGAATTAAACTGTCAAGTCACTGCAGGTTGTATACAACACTTGAAAGAGATAAACGATGTATAGGTGCGAGAGTGCTCTCATGTGGCCTGAACAGTGGTTTGTGAGGTTTCATTGCTCATATTAATGAAGAGCAGTTAAAGTATATATATTTTAAGTGAGTTGTGACATGTTTTCCTACTACTTCTATTGCTTTTCTTTCTTTTCCCTTCTTTGCACATTTTAATACTATTATGCATCAGCTCTATACCCTGGCCTCATTGTGTACCTTGACATTTGCGTATGCATGAGGAGAGCCACTCCAAACAATGCCAAATGACATTCTCTCTCAGCTTTGCTGGTGCTCTCTGTAGTAGTCATAGCCCATCAGCTAGAACACACTCGAGGGTAAGGGTGTAATTCAAATACTAAGAGAACAGTAATGAAATACCATGGAGCCTTATGTTCTTCTATGAATTCTATTAAATCTCAAGCAAGCAATTGTTTTCATTGTCAAAACTCAATTTAATTTGGAGAGCGTGAAATTTTAAAGGAAGGTTTAAGGCCCTGGAGAAGAAATGGTTGATGCATGAAAACACTGCACAAAATATAGCTCTCTACCTTAATGCTGGATTTATAGGATGATGAGAAATTAAAATAGAATGTTATCAGCAAGTTCAGTTTTGCTTTTCCCTAACATTGTTCATCGGCTGGTGCGTTAGGGTTTCTGTGTTTCAAGAACTACAGGAAAACATGATTAGTCTTTGATTTGTTTTAGTACAGCCACAAAACCATTCTAGCTTCCTGTCTCTTTTTGAACATACTATTAATAAAGCCTTTGACACAGTATAATTAAGGTAAATTAGCTGTTATTCTTTCTTTGATTTAGACATGTAACATGTTCCAATCATCTCGCCAGTGACTGCTTGGATGTTTTTGCAAAAATCTCCACAGGCAGAGTTTCAAAGCAACCATGTAGTTTTGTGGTGTCACATGCAATTCTGAGTTTTGAGAAGCATAACCAAGAACATAACAGGAGGATATTGAATTGCTACTGTGTGAGACATGACCTGTCCGGTGAACTTTAGTTCTTTTTATATTGCAGTTATGGTTGGGCCAGAGCCACTGAGGTCTGAGCTTCACTGCGGTAGAGTAATGGCAACCACTTTAAATAAATGGAGTCATTTTGCTGCTGAGCCCCGGGGTCTGGTTTATGTCCAACTTCAGCAGTTTGTGGCTGAAGAGGCAAATTGTCACCTTTCTTCCTCACAGGAAACGCCCACAGACAAGACTGATTTGACTAGGCCAAGCAAGTGGACATGGCTAAGTGGACAGAGCAAACATTTGGACAAGTGAAGGGCACAGGCACAACTAAGTGGACAGCAAACAAAGGAACAAAGCCAGTGGAAGCCAGAGCTAAGAAGCCGTGACAGTGTATATGCTCTGGATCAGAGAGCGCAGAACAGAAGTCGTATCCATGTGGTTCTTTTTGAAAGAATATGGAAACAAATGTCCCTTAACTTGAGCTATGATATCTCTAAGCTTAAACAAATCGTGGACCCTTCTTTACAAGTGCAAAGGAACATCTCAGGCAACTGCTTTCAAAAACCACCATTGTCCCTCAAGCCGTAGAACCAGTGATATCCCATTGCAAGCTAGACCCTATGAAAGAGGCTTGAATTGAAAGAGATGAAACCCAAGTCAATAAGAGGCCCTGATTTAGTTGTCTGTCCTGCAGTGAAGGTGAATACAGCTCCCCAAGGTGAATACAAAACAGGTTGGGTCTGCAGCAGCCTACATGGCACCAGCTCTTCACCATCGTCAATTGAGGGGTGGTCACACTCGGCCGCTGCCATGAAACAGAATCTCCTGGCCTTTAGTAGATCCTCCGTAATGTATCCCCTTCTCAAGGAGGCCACTGGGATGCCCCTTGTCTATTACCAGAGCCATCTGGTTCGCAGTACTGTACTCTTCCCACAGCCACACAAACCACAGTGAAAAAGGATCGCTTTCACAGTCAAGATCAGGAACCAGAGACACGGCTGGTTAAAAGGGGTCTGAATGCTGAACGTTGTGGTCCCTACCGTAGCAACCTATTTTACTCTTGCTATTGTGTCCTTGGAAGTGCACTATGGTGTGGTTTATCTGACAACCTTTTGTGATTTGATACAGCAGAAATGTGTGCTCTGTTAGTGCTCTGACCAAGTCATTCAGGTTAAAAAAAAGATTCATATTTGTCAGGAAATAATAGAGGGCCTTTCACAAACTGAGATGAATGTGTACTTTGGTTAAAATGATCACAGATTGTTCTTAAACCAGGTGATTCCGTGTAATGAGAGATAAAGGCAAAATTCCTGCACATAAAGATTTTCCCACTATCTACTGGGCTTTGGAGTGTAAAAAATCTGAACATGCCAAGGACTGCTGAGGGAACGGACCAATGCCTGCATCTGTAGTTTACAAAGATAGACAAAACAAACACACTTGTGACGTGTTTGCCACTTTCCAAATGAGCATGGTGGAGACACATTGGATGCAGATGTGTGCATGTTTGTGCTCCACACATGGGGCGTGTTAATCCACCATGGCAAGCAAGCAACAAGTAAAAGTTGCTTCAACCTCAGTATTCAATATACTAAATCTGTTATTATTCTCTCAGTGTTAAAGCCCTCCCACTCCCTTTACCTCTGTCCAAAATCCCCCGTTAGTCTGCTTAGGTTACATTTAATCACAACACATGGTTCTAAGCCGCCCTCAGACATTTGATCAACTTAAGCCCAATTTCCAGTAACCATGTCGTTCCTTTTCTGAAGAGAACCATTGCCAAAGAGGGGCCTCAGAGCTGCCTCTAAAGCTCAGGATCCCAGGCTGATGTTACACTTGGCCTTGGTGGTCGCATCGTATAGTACACGCAGAGGGATCAATAACAAGGTCTTATTCCGTGTTGTTTTTCCTTGAGCTGTCCACACAGCAATAATAAAACCTAAACTAAAGTCATTTGATCAGTTGGTTGATCAACATAATCAACACAATATAGTTATTTTTTAAAACAAAATACTAAATATTCTCTGTTTTATGTCAGTGAGACAAAACGTGATAGAAAATAGATGCATGCTGCATTCCATAAAACTGGGAAGTCTGAAATTTCAGACCTCCAACTAGGGAAATTGCACTGGAACGCCGCTCAGTCAGTCTGTGTTCCTACTTGCAAACTTTGGGCAAATCGATTTAGCCCAACTTTAGTCAGATGCAGTAGTGTCACGCCATATAACAATGGTGGCACTCAGGCAATTAGACTACATTAACTGTTCCTATGCTGCCACATAGCCTCCAGCGCTAGCTGAATAGCTGCTAATTAGCTGAACCAGACATATTTTAGCGGTACCCACAATAACAATACAATTTTAATGAACAATAACAGTCAATGTACTTCTTCAGGAATCACGCATTCACAAAGACACAACCACAACAATACAAATAGCACATCATGAACATCAGCCATGTTTTGTCTATATTCAACATCATTCACGTGGATTTTCTGTAATTTTGTACATTAATAAAGTCATCATTTATTGGGGAAATAATGAATTGATTGATACAAAGTGAAAATAAATGTCAAAGCAGACATATGCAATACAACAGACAAGGTTTGTTTCCTATTATCAGTCTGAACTACCAATTGAGGCTAAAAGAGAGTCTCTCTGTTCCCCCACATCTCCAAATTACATTCCGGTATCACGTACCATATGTCAGGAAATGTCCACGACAGGAAATTACTTATCAAGCAAAATATAAAGCTCTCTTCCAGCAGCAAAGAAGTGTTCTGTTTAAAGAGAGTTGAATATTAACACAGGACCTGCACTGGCTGCTAGCAGAAAGAATTCAAATGTGAAGGGTGTGCACTTTGGTGACATAATGTATCTTCATAATTGAATGGAAAGATCTGTAAAAGACATGCTCTAAATCTACAGTATTCTGCTGCTTTAATTGGCTTCAGCTTTTCTTCTTCCTTCAGTCTTAGATTTTACACAACAAGCAAAAAAAAAGTTTTTATAATGATGTTTTAATAATGATTTCTGTTAAGGATAAACAAGGAAAAGATGGGTTTTTAATCTGGTGCAGCAATGTCTTTTTCATTTTTCTTAGTAGCATTGGCTACATCGCTACTTCCCCTCACTCTGACCTTTATTTATCCAACCTCATCTTTCCTGCACCCTGTAATCACACAGGACCTCTCAGAGGGAGAAAGAAGAGATAGAGGAGGTGTGTGTTGGGAGGGGTCTATAATGGTTGCACACAATCCCCTACAACAGCAGTGACAGAGCTTTAGCCCAAACCACATATAATTTACATTCCTCAGATACCTGCTAACCTGACCACAAACAGGACGATCGAAAACAGGTGTGTTTGGCGACGGCTCTTCTCTTCTTACATAGTTCACCTCTCTTTGAGGTGCTACTTGGCTTTTACCTTAGATTAAAAAGGTGGTTTAATGTACATGGCAAAGGGCCTATTTATGGGTTTGAGATCCTGTGTATGAAAAGAACTGTTTTCAATGGAGCACCACGAAACGTGGTAATCACGCTATGAGGAAGTGGAAAGGAGGTGAGCCGAAGCCGTACTGGCCACACAGCTTACATAATGTTGCCGCAAATTGATTAGTGCCTTTGAGAGGCTGCCCCAGTGTGAGGAGAGGATGTACACTTCGCTCACACTCTCAGTGGGCGATATCTACAATTCAGTGATGAGTGGGTGAGAATGGCACCATTGCGATGACACTGGCCCTACCAGTAAGTGAACAAAGGAGTCTTAGGAATCTTAAAATACTGTGGCTGTACTACTGATGAAAATTGCTCCCTTTCATTCTTACTGTTGCTGCTTCTGTGGGGGATGTACGGGCATGTGAAAGAAAAGAGCTCAGATGATGCGGGTAGTGAAGATGATGCGGGTAGTGAAGATTAAGGCATGTTTTGTCACTGTATATTCTTATCAGAGTATCTGACAGTGCAAGTAGACTCAGATTATTTTACTGTTACAGGCAAAACAAGACAGAGAAGAACAAGTTTAAAACGGCCCCATGTGATGCATGCATGACCAATAGCAGCAGTGAGCTGTCTTGTCTTTTGTCACAAGCCGTAGATCCTCTGATTATCAAAGGCACCATACGATCAGGATGTGTTATTTTCTGCAAAGAGCACACGCATTAACAAGACTTATTTTTTGTCTGTTTAGCCCCACATCAGTTGTTTGTTTGCTGGTAAAGGCCTCCAGCGTGCAGCTGCGCCACAGAGCTCCTACCTTCAAACTCAGACCCCTGGCGCTGGAGACACTAACCCTGTGTATGCTGTTAATTTTACAAGCCTTGGCTTTGTCGGCCTTGTCTGTAACATGAGGAAATGTGAAATAAACCAAGTGTTCACTTCATTGGTGCTATGCACAAGAAGGAGAAAATTAGAGCCTGGGTTAACAATCTGTGGGATCATAAAAACACCCTTTGTCCCACCCTGACTCACTCTGTTTGCTTCTCTGTTTCCCTCTCTTCTTTCAGTTCTGGTTAATTTTGGTTTCCCTGCCATCACTCTTGTCTTGTCTCTTGTCAATCCTTCCTCCCATCTCAATGCTTTGTTGTAAGTTGCAGTTTGGTTTAATTTAAGATTAATCAATCTCAAATACAGTAATTGTGCAATCTCAGCCTCCCTTCACTTCTCTGTCTCCTCTCTCTTCCTCCTACCTTCACTCACATAGTCAGATAATCTTTGCTTTCCTCTGGTTGTACAAGTCTTGTTTACTCTGGTGTCAGAGTTGGTTCAGAGCAGGTTCAGTGGCATATTTTGAGTGTGCGGAAGATCTCCCCTCTTGTTTGTTTAACTCTATAACCCCTTCCTATGGACAGGAGCAATGTGTGATTGTGTGTGTATGTATCAGTGTATAGGAAATTATGTGATGCAAGGACAGCAATAGAGAGGAAGAAGCTTTTAATCATGTTTGGAAACATGGCATGGATTTTGGCAGGGTATGACTTGAGGAAACGGCGAAGAGGTGCCAGAGGGAGGTAATTGAACGCAACACCCCATCCACCCTCATGTCAGGTTGGCTTGGTGTCGACATTCTGCCAGCGTCTTTTTTCCCCCCAGGATTTCAGCAAGTCCCTGAACGTCCTTCATGTCATTGTCAGCCTGCAGCCCATCAGTCACTCCCCGAATGTCTGCCAAGCAGAACTTAAAGTTGTCCCACCTGCTCCATCCTTGTCCACTCACAGAGCCAAAACTGCACTGGTTCCATCTGTGCTTCATCTTGGTACTGAGATATCAGTAGTTTTTTAGGAAAAACTTACAAAGGTGGATGTTTCATCTGCTTCTTCGTTTGCAAATTGATTTTTTTAAATCGCTCAAGACACAGGCCAAAAATCAACTTGTAGCAAAAACATATGCATTTTTTAGGTTTTCAAATTTTTTTCAACAAGCAACTTCAAACATAGGGGGTTTTGGCAGTGTGTTACACCCACCACAGACTGCATAAGATTAGATTATTTCCATTACAGAGCTAAAATATAGGGAAAGCATTACATGTAGCTTGAGATGGGGCAACGCTTTATAGGTGCTACCCAGCAACTTTGGCACGGAGGCCTGTGGGTCTGTGGCTACTGTGGTAGTAAACTCAGGAGGTGGTGTTTTTTTTTTTTTTCTTCAGGAAGAATGATGGTGATGGAGGCTATTTTGGGACTAAATGAGGTCTTGGTTTATGGCCTGGTCACCCGGGGCTACAACCTATGACAAAAGCATGAAACGAAAGGGACGACTGTAAAATCTCATTGAAAAGTAATTGTCAGCAGATTTAACTAGTTAGAGACTTGCACTTTCATTGACCCTTTGACATGGGCTCTTTTAAAAGACCTCTTTTGGTAGAGGAGAGATCAGAGAAGCAGGGAGGCGAGGTGTGGTCCCCCAGCCCCCCCTTCCTGGAAAATCCCTGAATTCTGACTTCACCTCAGCAACATCCACCTTTATGAAAATAGCCTTACTGTATCTGTGACTGTAAAGCTGGGATAATAAATGCAAAGCAATCTTCTTGTGACCCTCTGAAGTCTGATGTGGTTTTGATGTGGAAATGGATGCTGTTTGGGAAAAGGGGAACCAGACTTGTGTTGCAGCCAGCTGTGTCCCCCCCAGAAAAGAACTCTGTAACCCGCTACATCTGGCCTGGTTTGGTCTGGCCTTGGCCTCTGTTCTTACTACTCTGACATTAATGAGCACCACAACAGTAATGGCTACCAGCACGTTGTGGAAGGAAAACATATTGTGGTAAACTGTGTATTAATAATCTGCCATTTCTGTTATGTTTATAGACTTTGGTAAATCTCTGAAATCTGATTCAGTATGTGGCTTTTAGTTTTTCTGTTAGTGAACTGTAGGTTACCTTTTTATGCATAACTCTGTGCAATTCCTATGATGAACTCATTGAGTGTAATTTTATTATTGAGGAAATATTGCTCATGCTCTAAGCCTGTTTTGCTGGTCCCAGAGCTTGAAGCATATAATAAAGATGGAAGGAAGCTCTTTATGTCAGCCCTGTGTGAGGAAGCACTCGTCTGTAATTATCCCTGCTTTTCATCCCTCGTAGCAAACACAACAAATAAGTGCTCTTGTGTGACCTGGCAATGCGCTTCAGAGAAACCATTTGTTTGTTAGCTTGTTTGTTTGTGTTCTCGAGATCACATGACCAAAGCCCCATACTCCCTCTTTTCCCCTCTCATTTTCTCCAGCTCCACCCCTCAGAGCATCAAGTGTATTTGAAGTTGAAATGTGGAAATCATTAGCCACAAATCCCAACAAATATAATAACAGGGCGATTAGCTCTCTCTCAGTAATCCTCTGCTGTTTTTTTTTTTTTTGTTTTTTTTTTCTCTTGTTGCCGTAGCTGTGCAGAAGTCAGAATGCAGGGCTTGGTCAAGGGCGAGTCCTCCTCTTCCCTTCCCGTACTTTTTCTATTTGTAGATCTGCCTGTACTTTATAGGAGCTTTTTTTCCCCTTCTCTTCATCTTTCATGCGGCAGTGGTTCTGTTTCCCATCACGGCCCATGATGAAACCACAAGAAAGCGCAGGCCCATGTGACGAGAGCCCAACAGTTGCTTGGTGACAAGCAAAGGGGTGTGAGGTGGGGGCTGGGCGTGTTCGGAGGGGAGTGGGCCTGAAGTGGTGATTGTCCAATCAGCAGAAGAGCTCTTCATTTCTTCCAGGACAAGGATAAAATACCCATATCCACACTGTTCCAACATAAAATTGCCCTTTTCTCTTTAGCTTGATAGATGTGTGGCAGTCCACAAGGCTCTTAAATGGCCCATTCATCTTAACGATGGCCTCACTTATCTCGGAGCTCTCGCAGATCTACTACTTCCCATTCCTACCACAAGCAAATGGTGCCTTAAAACCACAAGGAACCCCCCCCAATCCCTCCCGGTGGCAAAACACTGCCATACTTGCCATCTTGTTCTGGAAAGCTGAACTTGGCCGCTGGAGGGCGGGATGGTTGCCAGCAGCAGCTCATTCCAAGGGGACCATGTGCAGACAAGCACTGCTTCATCCTGTAACTCCAGAGTAAACTTTCCTGAAGAACGAGAAGAGACAGCTACAAAGTCATTTAGTTCTTTATTTTTGACACATCGTGTGGAGGAGTGTTGCTTGTTCGGTCATTTTAATACCCACTCTTTTCGGGGAAAAGATATTTGAAGGACATGAGCTCATTTGGGATGCAGTTGTATGCCCTGTCCCTGCCTGATGTTATCCTCTCTGACTGGGGCAGGAACAGTGGTGATTGCTTTTGGGGAGCGGTGACTCATGATTGTGCTTCTGCTGCTGCCAAATTCTCAAAAGCAATGTTTCCTTCTTTTTATTTTTTTCTCCTGCCATTGCTTGCGGCATCCGGAAAAATTTAAATGCAGTGAAATTTCATTAAGTGATTCCTGTTCCCTCAAATCAGTATATACTATATTATATAATGAATAGGCAGATCCCATTGGTAATTAGTACGAATATTGGCATCAGACTAAATGGTGTATACAAAGTATATTGTAGGATAGTGCTTCATGGGTAATATCTACATGCTTTCAGCAGTTCAGTCCATCCAAATGAGCATTATTTAATATGCGTCGTCTGTCCTCTGAGTGTCATCCCAACAATAACTAATTTCCTCCACCCCTCTCATCACCCCCTTGTGTAAGGGTGGCAAGAGCATGACCCCTGTTGTAATACCATTAAGCTATTTTTCTAATTTTATGGAGGCGTGTTCTGACTCAGCCACTCTCAGGTGGATTTACAATCCAGTGGTTGATGCTCTTGCATGCTGAGGCGATATTAATTTGCTAAGAGAGACGGGAGCCATTTACAGACAATAGAGTGCCATCATAATTGCAGGAATCTGACACCCAGCTCCTTGCTGCTGTTGAACTCCTGTCAGCCTGATGACGGATGGCTGATAAGCTTAACTGAACAACACGGCTAAAACTACTTTAATTAAATGCAGCTTTGGCTGACACACTGAGAACAGCATGTACCACTGGTTTACTCTAACGTAAGTGTTAATACTTGTTAGTTGTAGATGCAAGAGCCTGGAATGTGTGTTTGCATGTTTGCATGCTTTGCATTTCTTTGTTAGACCCCCTACAATTCTAGCTCGAATCATTTTCAAATCCTCTTCTGATGTAATTTGTACACTAAACTTTTATTTCAGAGTTTATTGATATCCCACAAATAGGAAAATAACTTTTAAAGCATTTTAACCGTAAGTAATATCGTTTCCACACTTCACAAGTCGTGGGAAATTACCTCGAGATGTTGCCACCTAAGACTAAATCTGGCAACAGAAGTTGCATTACAAGGCTGAGAGGCTAAATAATCCCACAAAAAATGTTTATATATGAGTTGAAAGGCATGTACAGAAAAGGCAAAAGCAGCAGAGGAGGAAAGAGTAGGGGGAGATGAGATAGGAGAACAAATAAGACAATGCACAGGCAGGAACCTGGGAAACCTGGGACTAGAAAGGCAGTGAGAAAGGGCCTTGGAGCACAGCTGGCTCACCAAGGGGTATAATGACTGTCATATTGCAATGCATTAGCTCATACTCAGGCCAGACAGCTTGACTTGATGAAAGGGGCTGGTCATTGGCTAACCGCATGCATAGCAACAAGACCCCATGGAGACGAGCCAAACAAGCAGCTATTGTTTTTTTCCTAGTAATATTTGATTGACAGGCATAATGTGAACTTGTATGTAAAGTGTTACATGTACAAAAAATTCATGTAAGAACTTTAAACTGTGCCATTGTGGGTTCTTTGACATTTACATTTTGCAAGTTAATGTTTTATGTAGATTGCGAAAAACAGGTTTTTATCTCCTCTGGTTATGCTGAATGGTATCCTTCTCTGTCAACAGCCATAGCAGTTAAGAGCCACTGCAGCATGAGTAATTGCAACAGTCACATGATAAAGTAGTATTTTCCATCATAGTGCAATCAAAAGAGGTATTCACTTGTACTGTAGCTGCTAGAACTCTTAACAGGAGCCCCCTGAGACTCGATGCGATGAGCAGTCATAGCTCATCATGCTCCCATCAGCCTTTGTTTGTTTAAATTCCCTATTTTCAGGGAAGAAAAGCCCCCGACCAGCCATTGTTTTGCCTTGGGAACCAAACTGTCTTTCCTTCTCTTCCTATCTCTCTAACTTACAAGGCCATATGGTTGTCATACACTTCCTGGAAATTCAAGCCAAGTTTTCATTTGTTGTATATCTAAGGGGCATTTCTCTCTGTGTTCATATGTTCACACTAATTGAAACAATACTGTTATTGATCTTACTTTAATATATTTGGCCAGAGTTTAAAATGAATTGTGCCTGGACAGAGAACATAATTAATCCAACTTTGTCTATGATCATTCCAAACCCCTTAAAACATTTTAATAACACAAGCGTGCTTCACTGAATCCAGATCCTCAATAAAACAGGTCACATATGCCTCTTTAAACATTTTACATGCTTTTTTAAAAGCTCTCACCGAGCTTTTGATTTTCAGATTAATGGACGTCTAATCCCTTATTGTAAACCTGATTTTTACTGAGTTTTTCATTTTTTCTTACTTTGCCCAGAGTGTTACACTGCCAACGGGGAGGACTACAGAGGTTTCCAGAACCAGACCAGCCTGCACGGTGGTAAACCCTGCCTCTTCTGGAATGAGACCTTCCAGCACCCTTACAACACACTCAAATATCCCAATGGAGAGGGCGGTTTGGGCAGCCACAACTATTGCAGGTAAGTCCCAAGACATACATTTATTTGCTAAACTTACTAAAAGCAATTATACAAGAAGTTTACAAATAAAATGTTGAATTTTAGTGCCAACTATCATAACAGACTAATTGATTAAATGTTGCAGTATAGGCCTGGGCAAGACATGGATAGATATATTTTCCTTAGCAATTTTCATGGTGATAAATATCCAGAAATACAGAGGTTTTTCACTGGAGCCACCCTACTGAAATAAGGTGCTAACTTTTGGAGGCCACAATAGATTAAATGTACAGCATTTCACCAGAAAGTCCTGGAGATATGTAAAAAAAAAATACAAATAAGCAAATGAGACCATGTTGTTAGTCCCTAGCTCACAAAGATTGCTAGTACCTGGGTTTTCTGATATCAAAATCATACCTGCTGTTGATCCAAGTCCATTTTTTTACAGAGTTTCTCTTTAGAGCTCAGGGGAAAAGTTTACTTTTTAAACTTTAACGCTTCATTTTTCCTCATTTAAATGTTCCTCATTTCACTAGCCACCCTTTAAAGCTTTAGCTCTTGCTACCTTAAAGTATAACTAGTGTTCGTTATTGTTATTTAATATAAAGCACATTCATTGTGAGGCTGCCGGTCTATTTATCAGTTTACATATTTATTATTAATTATAATAACTTATGTTGGTGATGTAAAATGTTTTGAGCAGCACCTTTAAAGCATCTTTCTAAGACAGACTTGTGTCTGACTGAGCTTTGAACGTCCAAGACAAAGCATTTGACTCTGAATAATTTAGAACAAGGTTGTTGTCATTTTGCAAACCATTTAAGCACAGACCTGCTCAGACATTCACCTCTGAATATTTTATCGGTGGTACCCAAACAGAACTTTTAGCCCTGTCAACACAAGGACACAAACACACTTCACGCAGAGTTTGTGTAAGCAAATCTCCATCCCTCATCCCTGGAATCTGAAGAGACACGGTGGTTAGAAAACCCTTTCTATTCGTCAGTCACACTCCAAGTACAACTGTCAGCATTGTATGCACGACTGTCAAACTTGTGTATTTGCAGGGAGGCACACTCTTTCGTGAGTCAGTTTAAATTCACAGAGATGTGCAGAACAGTGGCTTGGCCCATGGTGCCAAGCCATAAGAAGCAGAACACCCCCCACCCTTCTCTGTCCAAAGCCACTAAAACATTTCTCTAAGTCTGGGTTGTAAACTCATAACACAGCAATGCTTTGAAGTGGCACTGGACAGATTTGTTTTTACTCCAGTTGTATGGGAATTTGCAAGATTTATGAATAGGATACACACTGAGTATCGAGGAAGGCTTTCCCTGCACATTTCCTGTATTGTGTCCAACAAGCGATTAAAAATGGACATCATCATTGTTTGGATTTGGCTGTTTTTTTTGGCCATGATACAGGTAACAGCTTTTCCAGATCACTGAGAGACCGCTGCTTTGTTTCTTTCCCCACAGAGGGATTTTTGTCACTTACGATTTTAACTACTTTTCTACTATTCTCAACTATTTTCAGTTTCTCTCAGACTCACTCCTTGTGAAGAGAGACCCATCAGCAGGGCTATGGAGTCTGAAGTGGCTGCTTCATTGTGTAAAAATGAGGGATGGCATTTATGGCATGTCTGCACAAGGTCAAGTATTTGTGCATGTGTTCACCCACATGTGTGTGCGTTGTTGTGTTCACATGTTGCCAACATGTACATGCCCACAGAGAACAGGGTTATGCCACCGCAGAGAAAGATGTGCAATATTTGTCTCGTTAGATCCCAGAAGGTTGACTTGTAATGTTTTTTATTTTCATCCATGCTCAATTTGAATTGCAAATCTGGATGTACAAATTTGGATTTGCATGAAGTGCGTCTTGCAATTTAAATTCTGTCTCCAGTATTTCTTTAATCCCCTTAACCCTTTTTCTCATCTCCCAAGCCTAACTCTGTCGTTCAAGGCTTACTTTTTTTGCAGATGTTTCTAGCTAGAACTTAACAATAGGTGATCATTCTTAGACAAAATGGAGAGGAGGGACAATGAAAGTAAAAAAGAGGGGTCAAAAAAGACAGCCAGGGCAGTGTTTGTATGTCTGACCCCTGAGGCCAATTGTGGTTTTATGAGATGAGAGCTGAAACTGGGGCACAGGTGTATCACGTGAAGCTGGGAGTCACTACATGTCTTTAAACACACGACTCCAAGTATGTTGAGAGGCAGAGAAGTAGAGCATTACAAACTCACTTCTCGTCCCATCACTGGTGTTTTCCCGGTGGTGATTTAGTTATGGGGACACCACAGTGGTTCTGGAGAAAGAACCCTAACAGCCCCCACATTTCATCTTTATAGCCTGCTATAAAATAGCACAGTGAAAACAGGGAGAAACTGAGCAGAGGGGAAATGTCACATTATTCCCCTGCAAAAAAGCCTCAGGAAAAGGACAAGAGCTCTTGTGTCTAAGCTGAGGCTCAGCAGTGACTATCACATTACTGATAATATGCGTGGTTTGATTCAGAAATAATTTCATATTTTGAAGTAGAAGTAAGCGGCCTACTCTTAAGTCAGGTACTGAGCCCGGATGTTGCTCTTCACTTAAACAATATGCTTTTTCAGTTGTTAAATACTGCTTTGACCTATTCACAGATTACTGCATGGCAGTCATAAAAAGAATATCACACAAATGGAAGCTCTGATTTATATTTCATTTACTATTCCTTCTAATCTTAAGATTGTGAAGTGCACGGCGGTTTAGTTGGTAGTTGAATAGCTTTGCCAGCCATTTCCTGGCTATTTAAATGCAGGTGTGTGCGTATTGTAGAATTTATGAATGTCCACTATGACTTCTAATGCTTTTCCCTTACATAGATGAGATAATGGAAATGCCAGAGTGAATGGTGTTCCACAAGTTGATTGTATTTGAATCTCTGTGGTGTCAGGTGCAAAACTGATGTTGGGAAAACTTCAGCCAAGTTGTCCACTATTTGCATTACAATCAAGTGTGCTGCTTTGAAATTGAAAGAGTTTGAAAAAAGTTTTGAGATTGAAATTCTCAGATTTACTCATTTAACTAATAGAGTTACAAAGTAAAAGTACCTCTGGTTGTGGATGTGAATTCTCAATTCTCAACTGAGTGTTCCTGGACAGGTTTTCTGGATATTGTAAGAATGAATTGAAATTGGCCTGTTATGATCACAACTTATGATTATGTCAGATCTATTTCAGCTTGGAAAAAGGCTTAAAATGCTATAACTCTCATTAACCTCAGCTGCTGTTGACGTAGCTGCTGAAATAATCTAAAATTCATCCACAATGAAAACATTTTTTTAAGATACAGATACAATTTCCTCCACAGTATAACAGTATAACAACTTTAACTTCTATTGCTGAGGTTTTTATGTACATTATTTTTATGTACATTCTTTCTCAAATAACCAGATATTTTTTTTGGCATAGTTGTTCATCTTTTGTATTCATTTGTATTAAGCTTTCGTTTAGGAGCCATAGTTGCCAAAATAAATCCTGCCATATTGTTTGTGGTGCTCAATATTGCTTTATAGTGTCTTGTTATGGTGGCTAATCATCAAGGTAAAGAACATTCTACAGTTTGCTGAAAAAGTAGGAGAAAAAAACCTGTTGACAGTCAAGTCTTTAGATTACTTAAAGTAATAGAAGTGTTTTTCTGGAATGATAAAGTTGCCAATTTGCATTGTATTGTAGTGGAGACAGAAAACCAGGAACCAATCTTAAATGCTTGGTAAATAAAATAAATAAAATTGCAATTATGCATGGCTAGATGCCAATAGAGGTAGGTGAGAAAGTTTGTTTGCAGTTTGGATGAATCGATCTTTTAAAGTTATTACTCAAGGAGGATAGTGGTGTTTTAAACAGCTACACATAGCACAGGAATATCATGACCTTGCATTATCGCAAGTCGACCATGACGGAACAACAATAGACAGTGGACTATACATATTTGCCCACAACCAACAGGCTCTGTTCTTCAATACATGCATTCATGCAGCGCAGCAGCAGGCAGCAGTTTGCATGCTAAATCATCTAAGTCAATTAAAGAGTCTTCTCTCAGGCAGTAAATTGCCAGACTCTGATCTGCTGTTGACCTCAAATCCCAATCCAGACAAGCCTCTCACCACCTCCTTCCAATCCGCATTTCTTCATTCTCCAGTCCTGCAAAAAGAGATTTAGCTTTTATCAGTTTTCACATCTACTGAGCAAAAGTTTAGAAGATATCTTGCTCGCAAGTTTAGGTCAAGAAAAATAATGAAAATCATTTTATTCTGAGCATTTGCATAAATAGTTTGATGTAGTTTCACTGTGGGAGGCATTTTAAAGATGATCATACATTTTCTGATTGAAGTATGTGGGAAATGATTATTTAATTAAAACCTTGTGAACAGCAGCCAAGTCGAGAACAGCCTTTTTTAAATTTGTGTTCACATATGAGGCACTCTTGTCTTCAAATTGTGAACCAACCAGAGAGCCTGTGAGGCAAAGCACAGTGTGGCTCTAATTGGTTGTGGACCAAAGTGCGTGGCTCACTCGAAGCAAAATGAGTCAATCAGCATAATTGTGCCAATTAAGTGTCCAAACATCTTCTGTGATCTACCTCTGGGTATGTGAGTGTTTGAACAGGCTCTGCTACTCTGTGCCAGTGGGCCATGTCTGACACACATGGAGGTGAATCTAATCCCCCACACATGTTTACATTACAGTATATGTATATCTGTATACTGTATATACAAGCATATTGGCAGCAGCTTTTTTCAGTGTGTCTCCACAAGGACAGAAGTCTCTCTCTGTGCTGCTGGGTTAAATGAATAGATTTCCGTCCATTGATGTCTGCTTGTATTTATACTGTGCCACTTCAGCTAATCTGACGCTGTCTGCTCTCCAACTTCTGTTCCACCCTCCTTCCCACACACGTACAAACACATGGGCACCTCAGGGCAAGATTGATTATGTTTCTGTTATGTGGGCTGGCCTGTTCACCTTAACCCTGTGGATGATGTTCCCATGCTTCTGCATACACCCTGCTAAAAGGGTGCAGGTGTGCTTAAAAGGTGTGTGCATGAGAGAGACAAAGAGGATTGAAATACTGTTCGGCGACTGGGGTTTGAGAGAAAGCTCAGAGGGACACACTGCTTCGTTTCATGATCAAAGATGCCGGTGGGTCAGGCCTAGGATGGGTGGTCTACTGAGGATGTTTTTTTTAAGCTAATGGTTGTAATTTATGTCTTCATCCTCCGGGGATGATTAAGAAAGTGCCGTAAATTACATAACTGTACTGTAGATGAGTTCTTGGGAGTCTGATTTCAGAGAGATCTATTATACGTTAACAGCAATGAAAGAGAAAAGGAGAAAGAGAAATAGAATAAGGTGATATAATCCAGTGTTTTGATGGTTGGATTCAGTTTTGGCTCTTTTCAACCATTTTTGCAGTAGCCTCGGGCTAAACAAACAGGTGTCTGCCTCCTATCTGGGTGGAGCGACAAACAGATCTGGGCTCATGATACAGTGTTGAAATTTACTTGAAAATGAGGTTGGTTTCCTGTGAACATAGGAAAATTTCAAGTTGAGAGAAGGTGATGGTGGAGGGGTGGAATAAAGAATAAATAATGTGGATGGATTAATTCTTTCTTCACATATTCCAAATAGCTGACAGGTTCAAAGAAAGAGAGTTCTGTTTACCAGATATTGAGAGTGATAAGCTTTAAGGCTTTCAAACTTCAGTTCGACTCAAAGTAGGCTTTAAAACGACATCTTTGTCAATACCTTATTATGAGTTTGAAAAGAGAAGAGGAAACTCGGGATATTGTTTTTGATAGGAGAAGAAAAGAAATGGAAACGCCCTTCACAATTTCCCCCACAAAAGGTGAAACGGGATAGTGTAACGCCGCAGGGATTTTTAAGATGCTACAATGAGGTGTGTGACAAAAGAATAAAAAACGTGTATTGTGATTACACAGCCAGGACTTGAAAAAACAGCAATGCCATATTAGAAGGCAGAGAGTGCATTTTACACTGATTTTTTACAGTTCACAATAATTCTGAAAAGGAGCTTCTGCGGAGTTTCTGCTGCATGCTACAGTGGCTTCTTCCTATTTAATTTTACTGCAATTTAGAAGTTTGGTCATGATTGACTGTCTACCCTGGAGATTAGGAGCCTGCAGAAAGATCCAAGGTACTTCTATCTTCAATCCCAGTTCTCATCACTTTTATAAGTGATACTGAAAAGCTAAAGCACAGAGGATCCTGTCAAGCTTATTATGATGCCTTAAAAGTGCCTTGATGAGGTTCAAAAGAAGCTTCAGCCTCAGACAAAAGCTTTGCCCCATCATAGTCTCCTTCTCAGGTCTGTGTCTGGCTTGGAACAAAGAGTCCCCCCACCCCTGATCTCCAGCCACCCATCAAAGACCCGTTGGTCTGGCCCTTGACTGACATGCACAGTCAGAGCACAGAGGAAGAGGCTAAATCAACAAGCGCCAAGGGGTGCTGCTGGGGATGATTGACACAGCCAAGATAATCTTCCTCTGAAACATTGTTGAGTATTCAGCCCCCTGCAGCAGGCTTTTCAGTCTATCACTGTGTTGTTTTTATACCCTCATACCCCTGCCATCACCTCTCTTTCCCTCCTTACGCTTGCACCTTTCACTAGCTGCTCTTTCTTTTCAACCTTCATCACCTCCTCAGCACAACTTCAAAACTGCATCCACAATAAGACAAATCAGGCAAACAGCAGTTTCCGCACTGCTGCACTGAGACACTCTGATCACAACTTTATAATCGCATTATTGTCAAACAACATGAATACAGCTTAAAACATGTGTTTGGATATTTTGAAATTGAAAATGGGTGACGTCAGAGTGAGTTGGAGGCAAGAAAAAAGCTTTTTGCAAAAGCTTTGTGTTCTCCTTCTGCTTCAGACAGCAATGAAAAGCAACATTTTTGGCTGCTAATTTTGAATGGTAAGCCAAAATGAATAGAACAAGAAACATGATCAGGTTTAATCAGCCTAATGACCCAACTTTCATCACTTTGTGTCTGCAGGAATCCTGATGGAGACGTTCAGCCATGGTGCTACATTGCAGATTATGAAGACGGGATCTACTGGAGATACTGTGACATCCCTACGTGCCAAAGTAAAAAAAAAAAAGTTATTGCCACTCCTTTATCCTTCTGTCTGTGTGTGTCTCTCTCTCTGCTCTACCCTTCCATACCCTTAGGGCCAATTCATGGGCACACCGACAAGCCATTTTCATTGCTATGCTCATCTGCTCGCCTGCTATGAATAGCTTTTATAGACTGTATGGCTTGTACACAGCTATTACCATCTAAAAAATGCCTCTAATTGCCTCCCGTCACCCCTCCTCTTGCCATGCCCGGGCCTGCCCTTACTTTAATGCGAGCTGTCAATCACTGACTCTCTGTGTGTGCACGTTTTTTGTACGTGCGTTCGTAAGTTTCCTCTTTCGCTTTCCAGCTTGTTTTGACACGCTTTGTGATGTGTGTGTGATTATGCGCGTATATCTGTTTATGGTCTTATTTATATGTTTTTTTTCACATGTGGGTGTGAGAGTGTCCTCGTCCAGTAACTCCTGCCCGACTTTGTGTCATCTGTACCGGTTTGGCACACTTTAATCCCATTAGTTTAACTACCTCCACCTTTTTAATCACCGCTGTTGAAAACACACAGGTGGATCAACCTACACACTTTGGATGCCAAAGATCAGAATTCCTGCAGAGGTGGTTCAGACGTAGCGATTAGCTGCAAGCATGTTTTTGTCTTTAAGTGACTGTCACACATGCTGACATATTTCTAACAGTAGTAGATATTTCTGACTATTTACTTTATGTGTTTTCACATGTTTAACATGAGTTCCTCACTTTTATATTTCTTCATGAGATTGAAAGGCATATACGGTCAGAGTAATATACATTTAGCAACTGAAGGAATCGTGTAACTAAACACGATGTGAAAAATGAAGGAGGATGATGAAATTTATCCAAGCAGAACTCAAATATTCTATTAACTAAAATAAATATTTGACTTACCTTGTGAGTGGTGAACATTCCCTTATGTGTAATATAATCAGTTTTCAACTTTTCGCTAGTTTTCTCTGGGTTTTGCACATTCCTCTTTTTTCTGTGTTTTTCACTTATCTGTGGTTTTATCTCTTCTCACTGCATCTGACCTTGACATACCTTAGTATTCAGTCGTTTACAAGAAATTTGTTATGATACCGTATTTATGGAAAGAGAAGCCTAAAACAGCAACATGCAGCTTGTGTTTCAACTTGAGGTTAACCGGTGGACAGCAGCTAAGAGACAATTGACAGGCAAAGCTACCACTTAAAGATGTTGAAATTTTGTTTCACTGCAGTAGGGATAATGAAGGCACAAGAACCTCCCAACCCTTCTAGCTATCTAACCATTATCCTCCCTGAGTAGCTTGGTTGACTAAGTCTGCTGTTTGAATGTCTCATGACCCATTAACCCAGCTAACAATGCCTGATGGCTGGATAGACTGTGTGTATTCTTGTGTATTTATTATGCTGCTTTTTGCGTGTGTGAATAATTTCATATGTATAGGTACTTGTGTGTATACATTTGATTTTTGACTGACCTATTTCAGACAACTCCCCATTTAGCTCAGTGTGTATAGGCCAATATCTCAAATCTTTGTGCTTTGGATGAGAGTAACCTCTCTGTATAGCGCTGGGCTTGTCCCTTATCTTTGGTGAAATTAGGCCAGCTTTTGTTCCAGATGGGTTTGCCATGTGCTGCTTCAGTCTTGTTTTTGTCTAGGATCCAGTGCTGTGCCGTGTGTAACCCATCCTTGCGACATGTGGCCCATTTCTAATGGTTGAGAGCTTCGTCCCTATCAAACACAACCTCACATGAACATTCCTCTTTCTATTTAGGCTTTAAATCTTACTCAGAGGCTTGTGCTAGAAAAAGGAGATGCCTTTTGAGCCGAGCATTCAGTGTCATGAAAACATGCCTGTTCAGTGGAGACAGTTTCTCCCTGCAGGGAGACGAGGGAGCTTTCAGACACGAACGCTCTATCTCCTCTATTGTGAAACCACAATTGCCACGTGGTGCCTCACCTTCTGGCGGCGTCTGCTGCGACTGAAAGCTTCATCTGCCAAGTGAGAGATACTGATGCTCTCTCAGTGTCAGGGTCCTCCGTCTGTGGCTGGCAACAAGAGGCTGAAAAACACTGTGGTGTGCCAGAGAGAGGCCAACAGTGGTCTTTGTTTTCATTTTGTCTCGCTTTTGTTTTGTCTGTGCCTTCGTTTTGTCTGCTCTTTTGCTGACGTTTGATGTAGTGTAGTTGGTGGACATTCTCTGAGACACCTGGAGCTTGCCAGCAGTTGGTCTGTTATCCAGCTGGTTTCCCTGTCATCTAGGGTCATGCCACCTTAGTGAGGGCGACACACCCTGGTGGAGCACACACTGCCAGACAGGAAACACATAGTCTAACAGTGTGGATTATAGTGTAGGTCACAACATTCGTTGATGCTAGTAATCCTTCATGGCACCAGTTATCATGCGGTGGAATTATCTAAACATTTCAAAAAGCCATACTGTAAAGGCAAATCTTCAGCTTTACAATCTGACATTTCCATGGTGTATGTTGTCCTGCCAAATGATGCTGGTTTTGAGGTCCTTTCAAGTCCAGTTCAAGCCTTTCTGAAATCTGAATTTTCCCACAACCAAGTAATTTTTCAATCACACAGAATGTCAAGTCTCATTCATTGTGAAATTCTGTTTCACTTCAGTGCTGATGCATTTAAGTCAGGATTTAGTGTGTAGGGCAGAGTGATCCATTCACATTACTGATTAATAATACAGATAACAAGGTACTTTTTAAATTTACCATAACAATGATAGTTTGAGTGTTTCTTATTGTCCACACTGGAAGGACATTTAGTTTTGATGTGGCTCATTTAAGCTAACAGGTATTAGCCTGACGAAATGTCCTTGCTGAATTCGATTGACACAGAGCGAAACTGTCAGGGTGAAGTCCTGAAGCGTCTGCCAAGACAAAGACGCTTTGATCTTAATGGAAGCTCGTCTCTCAGCAGCATAAAACCAAGACAAACTTGTTGTGCCACTGTGTTTTTCTGCAGTTAAGAGATGAGCAGCAGTTGTGAGGTTTCCCCCTGTTTCCTTACGATCCTAATGGGACCAACTCTGATATGAAAACGAACCACACATTGCTTTATCGCACTGCATCAAGTTATTAAACCTTTTCAGCATTCATTTTTGTGGCTTCAAATGTGCACCCAGCAAGACGTTGATTATTGTTTATATGTTTTGCTCTGAATAGATTGTGATACTGTATGTTTACAGTATGTTTTTATTTCATGCATTTGTATTGTGGCTGACGCCTACGGTGTTAGGTAATTAGACTCATTACCAGCAGACGGTAGAATTCCATAAACTTTATGATATTTTAAGACGTTCCTTTGTTATAGAGCTGTTACCTCGGGTGCCCCTGAACATGTAACTACCTTGATCTAGTACTTGAAAATATCCTTACACTAAATTATGTATTTATCTATGTGAACAATTGAAAGAATTTCTCATTAACCTTGTCTGTCACCATGGAACAATACTCCACTAGTACCAGAGGCACTGTATGCATCTGGCAAGCTAACCAGCCACACCTTGAAGGCATTAGAACAAAAAAGTGTGTTTGAGCTAAAGTTTAATAATTGAACGTTAGGGAAAATATGCAATGATGAGATATTTGTTTAATTAAGGGTGATTTATTAAGCCTCCAAACTGTCACTTTGAAGTTTTGCGACACCTGAGTCAGTCCTTAGGCTCCTGTGTAAAAGTTCTCTTTGTTCAGCATATTGGGATGAAACTGAGCTGACCATGTGTAAAGTTTTCATAAGGTTTCACACAATGCCTTTCTGGTCTTATTCTGCCTCATTTGCTTGACGCTCAAAAACTATTACATTATGAAATACAAAAAAAGGCCCCCACTTCTTGCAATGTGGAGGTTTTTCTTCATCTGATAATATATGCATTATTTCTCCAGGAGGAATTTAATGGAATTAGAGGCAAACAATCATATTCTTCAGAGGAAGTTGATTGAATCTTTAGCCCCATAAGTAGACTGGCATTTGTAGTTGAGTGAAATAGCTTGACAACTGTTGGCTTGGCTTGAATTGCTTGCCAATAAATGAAACAATCATCACACAATGATTTGTAATACCAGGTGTTCACTACTTTTCCTGTAGTACCAACCTCAGAAGTCAAAGTCTGATATGTACAAGTACAAGTCACTTTTTTTTATTTTTATGACCAAAATGTGAAATAAACACACTGTCATGTTTACAAATATTACTTTATAGAGTGCTTGCTGAGGAGTCTTTGGACAAGTACCTGTCCTTTGGATAAAAGCATCTGCCAAATCACTATGTTGACTGTATCCCTAAGTGACAGTAATGTGAAGAAGATAAAAAAAATGAATGTGGATAAAGTTGAAGATTGTATGTCAAGATATAACTGCTGAATGAATGTCTGAGACAAGTACAACATAAACATAAAAGGCTGAGAGGTCCAGCCTGCCGAGCCTAAGCTGGAACACCACAGCCCTGCCTCTTGGCTGTTGTGGTTGCCTGGTTGTTGGTTCAGGTTCTGTTATTGCAGCCATTGTTTTCAGAGGCAGAATATTTTCCCTAGGTGGTCTTGTACCAGCTTTCACCACAACCAACCCTCCCAACCAGCATACTGAGGCAGGTTCAGGCATCACTGAGGGGAGAAGGGTGTGTGTCTCGGGGTTTCTATGTGTGTATGTTTGTTTCTGTACTTTTGACAGTCTAAAAACTGACTGAGCATTTTGAACATTTTTGTGAAGTGAGCTAATTTTGGCTAATCCTTACTTCTTTAAAAAGCTGTTGTAGCAAATGTCCATTCATACTACAGTGCATTCATAAAAACTAATGAATGTAATAAATAGAGGCTTCTCATAAGGATGAAAATATAAAGTATACATATAGTACACAGTGTGTGCGCAACAGGTCCTCCAGCAAGCTTGTATAGGTTGTTTGTCCCAACCCTCTCACACCACCACACTGACTGTTGGAAGATTGCCTCCATGTACAGAGGCAGGCATATTATGAAGTTGTATCCTTTTTTGACATCTGGCAAAAAGGCCAGCTGACGTCTCGTCAACGGCACAAACATTCCAGTTGTGTAACGCCTATTTATGGCCTAAACGGTCACAAACAGAAAATGCAAACAAAGTGATTTCAATTGGGATTAGAGACACAAATAGTTGGGTTAGGTTTAGGCGCTAAATAAACCTGGTTAGGCTTCGTGGAAACTAACATTTTCCCTAAGAATTACTGCTTCCTTAACTTGACATGATGTTTTTCACAACTTTGTCATGACTTGTGTCTGACTGGATTACAACTGTGCAAACAAGGCAATTTGGTTGTGATTAGGCACAAACAAGTCTGTGTTAGATATGTTTAGACAGTAAATAAACATGGACGGAGTTACCAAATATGTTGCTTTTCTGCCTTACAAATGACTGTGTCTATAAATTCACACAGCATCAATGACCAATAACACTGTATTTAACAGGACAGTTTTGTTTAAGCGTCCAGCTAGTGTTTAAATGAGCTTTATGGCCTCACTGCCCCAGGATTGCAAATTTCAAAGATTATTTTCATTAATTAAAATGAATTATTATACAGTTATCAACCTTGTTCTTTTTTATGATCAACAAGCACTGCCATTTGTTTTTGCCCCTGGTCTCCTGATGTGAACAGCGTTAACTTTTTTGTTAAACTAAACTTGTTGAAATTGTTAAACTAGAGAAACAGAAGGTAAATGGTAAAGCAGCAAATAAGGAGCCTGTGAGATAAAGAATTGAAACATGCTTTAACAAATTTTTACCATTGTTTGTTGATTGGTGGATGCTAGTTTTTGATGATTCGTGAGACTGACCTTTGTCAGTTGGAACGTCCCCTTTCACCTGCATTTCCTTACCTGGCAAAGAGGGTGTGGGGAGCTTTTAAGC